>JAQIWG010003155.1:0-18502 GCA_034695025.1 Chamaedrilus cognettii
CGGTGTATGTACTGCACCAACACATATCTTTGACGTAGCCCACACAATGTTTACGATTGTCAACTGTTGAAGAATAAATCTGACACTGACAAGAAAAATCCAGAGGTAATAATAAAAATAATAATAATAATAATAATAATAATAATAATAATAATAATAATAATAATAATAATAATAATAGTGGATCTTCTGCCTGTTTCATAGCACGACCATATCGTAGACGTCCTCCCGGCAACATTGACATGATCCTTCGTGGTAACCCGAAACGTATCACGACAGGCGGACAGGACACAGTTTGCTGATCCACTGCCTGCCCCAAAGAGGCACAAGCATCGTTTTCATCCACCAATTAAAAACCTACCACGAGTTATTCTGACAAGATGTCAAAAATCTACAACATCTGTAGAAAATTGAACTATTACTGTAAAACATGAAATTTTTTTGAATTTTTTTTCGCGGTTTTGCGTCAAAGAAATTTTGCTGCACTCACCTTTGGCGTTTTTGAGGACTGCCCACTATTATATTGCTTCTGCAGCGTTATTTTCGCTCATGTAATTCTCATGAGTTTTACAGATTCACAAAAAAAATCATGCATGTGAAAATTTCATGTTTTACAATATGTGAAAAGTTGAAACAATTTTCTAAGAAATCAGAATTTAAAGTAATAAACCTGCCATTCAAAAGAAAACTAAAGGATGAGTCAGGTTTGCGAACGTGACCCACGTTCTTAGAGATAAGGTACTCCATGCCGCGCGCTATCTGGAACGCGTAACACACGAGGTCCTTGGTCGTCACCGCCACTGCCTCTCCCACCAGGGCCTCCCCCTCCCGGTCCGCCCCCCTCTCCCCCAGCGCCACCAGGTAGTCCGAGTCGCTGCCCCTGTGGGGCCGACCGGCCCCCCCGTTACAACCCCCCGGCTGAATGACGTCATTCATTGTGTCGACGAAGTTGTTGCGGTTGTTGACGAGGTGGTTGCGAAGGTTGCCGTAGCGACAGTACTCGGTGATCAGATAGAGGCTGCCTGTGTGCGAAACAGCAGTAGAAATAGCCGTGCTAACACTAGCTAACCGCCTTTTTGACGTCTAATATGCTAATGCGCATGTTTTCACACATATTAGACGTGTAGCGCCCTGATGAGGACTGCTGGAGCTGAATTTTTAAGGCCGGATGCTTTTCCTGACGAAAAAAATGTTGTGATTAACAGCCTTGCTGAAGGGCCTAGAACGCATGGTTTCATAGTTGCCGTCGCGGGGACATGAATCCAGGTCCTCTGGACTCTTAGTCCAAAACGTTAATCACTACACCACAGTGCCTCGCCGTGGTGTACGCTGTGGTGTAGTGGTAGCCGAGCAGAAATAGATAATATAAATGGTAACTAAAACTAACCCTAACCCCATTTGTTAATGCTGCTAATGTCTACATTTTCACACGCGTTAGATGTGGTGAAGACTGCAGAAGCTAAGTCTTTATGGCCGAATGCCGTTCCTGACACCACTCACATAAACAATTATCTGGCATAGGGTTAATAGTTAACAGCTAGCGGCACTTGTGTTTATAACAGTGCGAAGGGTCTGCAGCACACGGTTTCATAGTTGCCGGCGCGAGACTTGAACCAGGTCTCTGGGACTCGCACGTTGAAACTGGACATAGGAAAAAAAGAATAAAATAGGAAGAGAATAGGAAAAAATAAAGAAACGTGAAATAAAAAACGTGAAGAGGGGCTTCTGAGGGAGCTCTAGAATTAGGAAAAAGGCCTCTAAAAGTTACCAACACAAAATCTATTATTTCGTATCATTAATGATATGATGATGCATTAATATACTGCCCAATGATGATGAGCATGACATCAAAAGCAAATAACACCCATCCTCACTAGCATATATCGGAAGAGTCTTAGTTATACTGACCTTTATTGAGGTCGTTGGTGACTGCTCCCAGTATGTTGAGTATGTTGAGGTTGGAGCCGAGGTGAGTCATCACCTTGAGCTCCGACAGGAGAGCCTTCAGCTGGTCGACATTCCCGACATCTAGACACACCGCAACTGATATATTGAAATATCTAGACACACTGCAATAAAGTCAACTGAAATGCGATATAATGAAGTGTATAAAATAACTAGCCGAATTGATGCGGCCCATTCTTTGCCAAAATAACGGTGCCGCGCATAGGTTAATTATATTTACATAAAATCCATTTTAGGTAATCGAAATACTGCTGAACGCACGGTCTAAAATTAAATTGCTTTGAGTTCAACATACTATTTTGAATATCTCATCGTTAGTATATCAGCCAAAATCGCAAGCTGTTTTATAGTGTCAAAGCCTCGTGGTAGGGACCAGAGCAACAATATATCGTAGATTTTGAAAATCAAAAGCGTTACAAAGCCAGAAAATTGGGAGGTGTAAGGCGGCGGGGGTTCAAGAAACTGCTGCTCTATATTAATTCCTATGCAGTAGAAATTGGTACCGTTTAAAATTATGGGAAATGTACTTCAAAAATTGTCCATTTTGGATGGGTGTAGCTACTGAATAAATCCCTGGACCTAGACTCTAGACCGCCAGATATTTGAAGATACACAACAGCAAAGCAACAAGAGAATAAGAATTAAAGTATTTCTGCATTTATGAACTAAAAAAGACCATAACCCCCTTTTTTCGTCTGCTGTGTCAGATGTCCATGTTTTCACGTCAGTTTGGACGTGTGTGCCGCGGCGAGGACTGCTGGAGCTGGGTTTTTATGCCGGATGCCTGTCCTGAAGCTAATCAAATAAATTATTATCAGACACGGGGTTAGCAGCTAGCGACACTTGCGTGTTTAACAGCCTTGCAGAAGGGCCTGTAACGCATGGTTTCATAGTGGCTTGAGCTGGGACTGGAACCAAGGTATCTGCGACTTTGATCCAAAGCCTAAACCACTACACCAGAGCGCCTCGCTGCGGCGTAGTGCATTATGAAGATATATATATCAAAGCGTGCTGCTGACCCTTGACCATCTTGATGGCGACTGTGGTGCAAGGCTCCGTGTCGAGGATGCCCGACGCAGTCGCGCGCACGACCATGCCAAACGCACCGTTACCTATGATCACATCTGAACAACAACAACAATATGATTCGTAAGCATAAACTACAGAACAGTACAACTATATAAGTAATTAACCGTTTGTAAAACAATTATTTCTTTGTTATTCTTTATGCCGATATGGCTATTCCTAATTTAATGGCCATGTTTATCTGTCAAAAGAATGCCGATATGCCTATTCTTAATGAATGTTTATTTGTCAATGAAAATGTTTTAACGCAGCAAATGCTAAAAAAATAAATGAACGTTAGTTTCGGAAACGACGTGGGAAAGCTTGACAGAGAAGGATATTAAAGCTAGAAAATTAAGACGTGAGGATGCGACGGATAGAATAAAGTGAAGGGCGGGTGTCCGTGGCTGAAAATGACCTACCCCTGTGTAAACGGGGAATGCGACCGCAAAACGTGAGTGTGTGTGTGTGTGGGTGATCGTTAATTCCACAAGTGCTCGCTATAATACATTATGAGCTTCATGAAATTACTTTACTTTACAAAGCCAGTCAAGCATACAGCTCATAACAATCAAACAACATTTTAGGAGCAATAGTAAAAGTGCGCAAGCCACTCTGGATAATAAAATACTCCTCAGCATGTACGCATAATTTAATAGACATGCTTGTAGGACAGTATGATACGCAAGAATGCCTATTTCAACACAATAAATTGAAAAGTTTCGTACGGATATAAACGATCAATAATGATCAGTAGCGGCGGGAGCGGGGGGGACAATTGCACCCGGTCACCGGTCTGGCAGGGTGCCCGCGGGGGCTTGAGAATTTTTTTTGTCCATTTGCAAATATTTCCTGCGAAATTTTTTAATTGTACATTAATAACTGCAAATGATTGACTATAAATAATGATATAGCACCGTTCCGTTTGTAAGTGCAAATTCTGCACGAGTACTTCTTGGGGGAGGATCTTTGGGGGACGGGGCGCTCTAAAACCGATCTCTTGCCCCCGGGCGCCGCTAGACCTCGCGCTGCCACTGATAACTTCAACTTTTCTACTGCACCCCACCCTATTGGACGATTATTTGCAGGGCTGACGAAATCAAACACCTTTGCCAAGGGTGCACAAGTGATTCGAAATCTTTTGCCGCGACCGGGGTTCGAACCGACTCTCTGCCACACTCGCAATCCGAAGTCCACGACTTAGACCACTCGGCCACAACGCTGCGCCGATAATGATAATAATATCAGCATAATTGATCTTCGCATGAAGGCTCAATCAGAAGACTATGGAATCTGACCGAAGGTGAGCCTGTTGATGGGAAACTCCCAGGCAAGGTTGTAGGTCAGGACCTCGGTCTGCTCGTCTATGGGCAGGTTGGGGTTGTAGCGCGCGCACGTCTCGACCAACAGCAGCTCGTGGTGCTCCACCGTCACTTGCTGCGCGGCGGAGCAAAACTGACAATTAATCGCTTAATAGATCACTGGACGCAAATCAATATTTAAACGTCAGGCTGCCGACTAAAAACTCTCATCGACCTGGAAGTTGTATATGTAAAAATAATTCAAGTAACGCACTGAAACTGAGGGCAAAAATTAAATCGGCTAGATGGTAAATGATAACAGATTTCTTTAAACTTCTATCTCACCACCCGACATTAAATAATAGCTGTTGCAAACCAAACAAAACGTTGCACCAATTTTGTAAATTAGTGCGACACGCAGTACTAAAGGCTCAAAACAGCAACACTCTCTCTCTTTGGGGGATCATGTGTGGTAACAGAGATAAACAGTTTAGAGAACCGACCCCTTCGTTAGTAGCGTTTTACCACTCGCCTGCAAAACTCTGGGCTGCAGACCTATTCTCTTTTGACCCCAGACTGCAGGAGTTGATCCCCCCTCCAACTTCAACCTCAGCTTCAATTAGTGTTCTGCGCTCACCCTAATGGATCATTATTTGCAGCGCGCTTAAAAAAACTAAATTTAAATTTAATTAGTTGATATCTTGACAGAATTCAACGATGGCTTCTGAACCGTTGAAAGAGGAAAGCAGTTCCACTCAAGTACGGTTCTTGGGAGGAAAGAATTTTTATGTGCAAGAGTGCTTAAGAGTGGAATTACATATCTTGAGTTAAATACCTGTGTATTATTTGAACTAGAAACTAATTTATTGAATTCTCAGAAACCACGGTAAAACTTGAAGCGCAGGGCGGCGACGTACCCTGCTGCGAACGTATCGCTTGCCGCCGCGCCTGCACATGAACGCGAGTGCTGCGAGCAGCGCAGCCAGCATCACGATTGCCACCACAGAGAACCCGACGACCAGCGGCGCGTGTGACGTCACGGTCACGTCACGCTCGCGCGACTCGAGCCGTCCGTTAGCGCCATCTGTAGAATGGTCACGTATATTGCATAATCTTCGCAGGGATGCAAAATGAAGGACCTTGAGGCGAAAAGGGAAGTTAATTTGAATTATGAGTAATAATTTGTAATCATTGCGTTAGATGTTTGTAGGTACCCTCTAAATCGAGGAGTCCCCGGTCAAGCCAATTCAACTCAAAATATTGCTGCTATCATCATCGTTTACATTTTACGTCCACTTTTCCTTGCTAGCACAGGCTGGAGTTTCCCACAAGGAGACTCCACAAATACGTCACACAATTCTTAGCCATCTCGCTATTCATGCCTCCCCCTTCATATCACTCTCTACTGCCTCCCTCCGTGTTTTCTTTCCCTTCCTCTTTCCAACTTTCCTCTCCTGCACTTATTATGAGTTTTATCAACGTCGCCGCGCTGCGCTTGGAATTTTCTTAATTGGTATCTTCTTCTGCGCAGTACAGCATTTTTGGACTCGCTGAAATTAAGCCCTTTTTCCATATTGAGAGCTCTGTTTATCGAGCCAAGATGAACTGTCATGACTAGCTGCTTTCTGCAGAGGATCAACGCGGTCATTAGTGCTCGACTCGTCACGTATTATTTCATTAACTATCTGAACTCTACTCCTGATACTGTGTCTTTGCACTGCAATTTATCTCGCATTTCAACTGTAAGTTTATTTAAGGTTCTATTTCTTTATTATGATCTGCCTTGATAGTGTATAAAAGATTTATATATCCGAGCTAGCACAATCCACGCAGCACATCCCATCCTGCAACATGCGGCCGCATCCAAGGATGCAAAGCGAATTTTTCAAATGCAGAAACATGAAAAAATCTGTGATTGTAGTCTACTAACATGACGTCACAAAATTATGCAGTTGCGTGCTCGTTTGTTTTCTGCAGCTCTCTGTATGACACAATGTTACGTCATGCTGGTGGATGGAGAGGCATCCCCTTATTCCCCCTCCCACTGGCTCCGTGCTTAGCGATTGAGTAGTTCTATAGTTGAGTGACTAAGTAGAATATGAGTACACACCTTGGATCCGCCCCCTGGATCCTTCCTTGGTGGTTGAGTAATTTTGTTCTTGAGTCATTGAGTAGTATTTGAGTACGCACCTTGCCAGAGGACGGTGAAATTTCGGCTGACAGCCCCGGCTCTGTTGTGAGCGACGCATTTGTACACACCCGCCACCGACTCGTTCATCGCCTTCACCGTCAGTCTACAACACAGAAAAAGAACACATTAGCTGGACCGCCCGTCAGAGCCCACCAGTCCTGGGACCTGGCAAATCAGATCCATCCAGAGTCAGCTGGACTGTGAATGCTAGCGTTGGTGTCATGGTTGATCCAGCTGCCAGCGGCGCTTTATGAATTAAATGAAGAAGATACCCAGCACCTCACAATATCGATGAGTGCGTACGGCGCCATAGAGGTAAATTAGGTCCCGACACAGCGCTTTATAAGTTGTCCGAGCGAAAAAACATATAAACATGCGTTTGTAACTGATCTTACAATACATAGCGTAAACAAAATACAATAATGTACACTAAGGCTGAGTTTTTCAATTAAGTGTTAAAATTTAATCCGAGGTCATGGCGTCATCTCACCCAATGAGCACGCTGATTGATCGCTTGATCTATGGCTAATTTAGCGCCATGATATTGGCTTTTGCAGAATAAATCTTGGATAAAAATTTTAACACTAGATGGAAAAACCTGGCCTTAGCGACAAAAAACTTTTTGTTTTGCTTTGTTGATTCACTTAATTTTATATAAAATAACATCACTACCATATCTTCGCATTGTATGTCAACAACAACAATAACAATCAAACAACAAGTCAATAAAATAGGAAATTGGCAACATGATAACAAAATTAAATTTGTCTACTGCTTCCAATCATCCTTTTCAACTCATATTCAACTGATCACAAATAGATTTAATGTATTTAGTAAGCTGTATTTATGCGCAAATGTTGTTTACTATGATCCGCTGCAATTTTTATCCACTCATTCCATTTCACGTAAAATTTAAATTGAACAGCAAGCTATTTCACATCCTGATAACACACGGTATCTTACTGTGTCCTGTTGGCGTCCAGTCTGTACGCAGACGCCGGCAGGGAATCCACAGACTCTTCGTCCCGGTACCAGTCTAGCGTGGGGGGCGGGCGCCCCGCGGCCACCAGACACTCGAGGGTGCGGTGACTGCCGGGGGCGAGCAGTACCATCTCCGCCTCCCCCTGGGCTCCCTCCCCCACCAGCACTGGAGTCTGCATCACTGCCCAAACAATGTATTTTCTTTAGTGAGGAAGATTCGACGGCAAAAGATTTAACTTTCTTCTTTCCTACATTCAGCATGATAAGATTGTTGAAGGAATAAAGGAATTAAACATTTTCCAGTGAAATTCTGTCTGATCCCCCTGGCCAATGTGTACAGAAAGAGCTAGGAGGGATCAACAAATGACGGGGCTTGTGAAAACTTGAGAGGTTAGGCAATTGTTTTGGTCTAGTATTGGATATTTTGAGATTTTTGCACAAATCTCCATCAGTCACATTCAGCTCAGCCTTGCAAGGTCACGTTTCCTAGATTTCACAATGTTAGAATGGCATTTGCACCCCAACCAAACATTTAAGTTTCAGTTTTATGGTCAGTTTAAAGTTTACCACTTGGTAAACTTTAACCATATTGTAAACTAATCTTTGACATATCGCTATAGAATTTCAGAAATTGTTTAGTTCGATATGATTGCAGAATTTCATCCTATCAAAGACGATTTTATCATTTTGTGGTGGGTATGGTGGCTTTATATACAATGACCTACATAACACAAAGCTTACAACAGTTTATTTATCACAGCTAAATACAAAATATTCAATTAACAGAAGCGTAAAGCGTCGCTTGCACTAACTAACCAACTAACCGCCTTTTTCGTCTATTCTGTTAATGTCCATGTTTTCACACAAGTTATGCCCGCCCTGATCAGGACTGCTGGAGCTGGGTTTTTACGGCCGGATGCCCTTCCTGACACCAACCAAACAAATAATTATCTGGCACGGGGTTAGCAGATAGTGACACTTGTATGGTTAACAGCCTTGCTGAAGAGCCTGTAGCGCCATGATTTCATAGTTGCCGGCGCGGAGACTTGAACCCTGGTCCTAAGGACTCAAAGTCCGTTGCCTTAACCACTACACCACACCGCCTCGCTGTGGTGTAGTAGCGTCGCGTACAGTTGATTGTCTACGTACGGTTCACTTCGAGAGACCACGTGGCGTTATGTGTGACATTGTCGCGCGAGCGCGCCACACAGCGATACAGGTCGGCGTGGTGCGTCTGAACGTCACTGAAGTGCAGCGTCGAAGTCATCGAGAACGATGTCCTACGCAATATAAGTCTACAATATGTACTATACTTCATGCAAGAGTAACTCGAATTTTTAAATTAAAAATTCATCAATAAAAACAGCAGATAGAAACAATCTCATCTCATTGACCTCAACCTCATCATCATCATTTACATTTTACGTCCACTTTCCGCGCTAGCACAGGTTGGACGTTTTCCACGATGAGACTCCCCACAACTCCCATTCTTTGCCATCTCTCTACTCATGGCTCGCTCCTTCATGTCATTCTCCATGATCTCCCTCCATGTTTTCTTCCCCCTCCCGTTTCCAACTTCTTCCACATTTACATGCTGATACCCAATCTTCCTCATTCATACGTTTCTCATATCCAGATCACCTTAGTCCTCCCCTTTCTCTATACAAAAAAATCTAAACAAATAAAATAAGATGGCTCAATGACAGGATTAACCAGGGTACACTATAAGACCATAGTTTAAGCTCTTAAGGCTTCTATCGATAGATCTATCGAATGTTATTCATTGTTTTTTTGGCTCTAGCGAGCAGAGTATTGCACTCAAGCATATAAAGAAATTTAGTTACCTAGGCAAGAAAGTGAAATGTGACCAACACAATTATATTTAACAGACATTGTTCTGGTCATGAAATGAAACAACCTTCAAATTTTATATATAGCCATCAAAAGAAATTGTTTAACAAATCTCAAACCAGACAACAAAACAAATTATATCAAAACTATTTCAATATTTACGATTCGTAAGTAAATAACCACAATTTTCTTGAACAATAAACAAAATTCTACCCAATTTTTTTTTATGAACAAAGATCCAAACAGAGATAAACAAATGCATGCATACATCCAAGACGATCAATTATTTTATACAGCAGCCCCAGGGCGCCTGTTTCACCTAGTTGAAGTGATGTCCAGTCCTGCAGCGGCCCTCAGGGGCTGGTCCCGCCCAGTTTCGCCGAGCTGCCATTGGAGGGAGGAGGGCTCAAACAGCAGGGTACTCGCAGTGCACCCCACGCTCGCGTTGTCCCCCTCTGTTCTCTGCTGCACCATGTCGTTGCCCCCCAGCACTCCAAAACCTCCCGGCACCGCTGTACAGAAGTAGGAAACGATAAAATAAAAATGATAAAAGTAATCGCCTAAGTTCACAACTAAAAACAAATCAAAACCTAATCAAATTACAAGCATGAAACGGCTAACAAGCCTTGCTGAAGAGCCTGTAACGCATGGTTTCACAATTGCCGGCGCGGGGACTTGAACCCAGATCTCCAGACTCGTCGTTTGACGCCTTAACCACTACACCACAGCGCCTCACTATGGTGTGTAGTCGTAACAGGAATCCGGCATAAGGAATGTTGGCAAAATGATTATGCAAACGGTTTCGTTTTTTGTGTTAATATTAATATTAATTAATATCATATTAACACTGTATTAATATTAAGGTAATTTGACGTCTGTCAGCTAGCTTTTTTTCTTCTCATTTGTTTCTTTGAAGTGTTCATCTGTATGTTATTCTTGTCTGGTTATCTTTGCTTATACACAACTACTTGATGTGAAATTGTAACTGCGCTGTAAGGGTTAGGTACAGGCGCAAGCCTTCTCTGGGATATGTTACAGTATCTCGTTTTGCGTAACCTCGCTACTTGATATATATGCAACTTATATATGCGCTTGTATTTTGTTCCGAAGTAATAAATGTAAGAAAAAAAAAAAGAACACGAACGCTAACAACAACCCAATTAGAGCGGCTAGAACAAGAAACTTTGACGCGCACATACCAGAGACGACGATGCGCGTGATGTGGGAGGCCGTCCCTGCAACGTTGTCGGCCCGACAGTGGTAAGAACCGGACTCACGTGCCGTGAGGGTGTACGTCAGTTCTCGGTCCACGCCGTGACTCTGCACGCAACGGGGCGTCTCAGCGTTAGCAAGGTAGAACATACAGAGCCAACAACGAACTACCAGTAAACCATCTACCTACCAGTGCTGTACTCCATGGGCCTCATTTACGTACATTTCTTAAGATTTTCTTAAATTTTATCCTAACTGGAATTTAAAACAAATAAAATCCAATCGCCGACCGCTGTGACGTCACCATTCGGTTCACACACGACTGTGCAGAGTTTTCAATAAAAGAGATAAGATTTTTGTAAGATTCTCTTATGACAATCTTAAGACTAAGATTGTCATAAGATCGCTTCCTGAATGAGGCCCCAGGGTACTAGCGAGGCAGTTAGACACACAACTGTCGCTAGCTGCCGACTAAAATGTCAGATAATTTACTATTCTGGCTGGCACTAGAAAGTGTATCTGGCCAGGCCATAAAAACTGAGCTCGAAACAGTACTCAAAAGGAGAAAAAAGCGTCTATACCAGCGTTAATATGTTAAACATGCATAAAAATGGAAGTCAAAAGAAGGTTGTTACTTTAACGTAATTTACCTCTTGAATTTACTAACTATATCTGTCAGAATATAATCGAAAGAAGCATCATATAATACAGAAAAAAACTGTAAATATGCTAAGCATGATTCTTAACAGTGGGCCACTGACATACAAAAAAAATTCCTAAGCGACACCGCGTATGTGTTACACGGAACCATTCCAAAGTTTCTATCTTTACATTCACCGGTTGAAAGTAGTTCCTGGACTGTGAGATGGCAGTCCAGTTTGATTCGTCAGGGCGACAGGTCAGGTCGGTGCAGGCCTGCCACTGCCAATAGGCGCTGGGTTGAGGGTTGCCCCCTAGCCTGCACCTAAGAGTAACCACTTCTCCCTCGGTGTATACACTCCGCGGCCGATTGATCTCAGCAGTTGGCGCCACTGTACACACAAGCAAGTGTCTGCATTATGCTTGATGCATTATGATTGATATCTGCAGATAGATTAATTGAGTGACTTTTCAAATATTTCATTGAATATTTTAACCAAAAAGCAAACTATAACACAGGCGAGGCACTGTGGTGTAGGCTAGTGCTTAAGGCACTTGGATGATATGTCCGGATCCTGGTTTCGAAATCCCGGCGCCAGCAACTACGAGACCACGGGGTTACAAATCCTACAGCAAGAGGGTTAAACATACAAGTGTCACTAAACTACTAACCCCATGCCAAATGATTTTTTATACAGTTGGCGTCCGAAAGGAAATACGGTTGTTAAGATCTAGCTCCAGCAGTTCTCACAGGGGGCGAAAATGTCAAAACTATTTTACTATTTACTATTTTACTATTTTAGTGGTCATTTATCATAAATGACAACAAGAGATGGTTAGTTTTTTATTTTGATGCATTTTCTGCATTTATCTTATCACTGATCTCGTTTATCTTAATCTTTTAAAATTAAACCTGAGCTGCAATTGAATGAAAATATTTGATTTCATTTCAATACTGATCAGCCTTTAAAAATCACGTTAGTACAAATATTGTTCAAAATGCGGAAATGTTGTTAAACGCTGTGGAGATACTGTTCAAATTCCATGAATCATAGTACAATTTAATACCCGCAGTAATACCTTTAGTACAATCTAATATTAAATGAGACCTGCGACGAGAAGACTGATGTTGACAGATGTGGTGACGTCACGGTTGGACGCCCGCAGCGTGTAGCTGCCCGAGTCAGACGACTGTAGCTCGTATATCGACAGGTTGCCTTCCTTCATGCCATAGCTGCAACAGCACGCATCATACAGTCCACGGCGCTACATAGGTGCAGGCGTTTATACAAGAATTTCCTCGAGGGGCGGTGTTGGACAAATCAGGGGGAGTGTGCACTTTCCGCAATCTAACTGTTTAATTATTCTACTCATTTCTGAACATTCCCAAAGACAATCATACATATATTTAGCATAGTTTATCGTCACGTACACCCCCCTAAGGGGGTTGTTGAGGGAGGGTGTTCTGAATTGTTTTTTTGAGGGTGTTTCTTATTTTGAGGGCGGATGTTTACCCACTGCGGGGGGTGTTGTATAAATCCCTGGCTAAGTGTGAGACTAAAACAATAATAAACTTTAGGAGATTCCAATAAAATATAAGAAGCGAGATTACACTGCCTTCTATTTAGTCATCAATAGAAGATTTGTAGCATATCAGGCATCAAGACAAACTTGATAGATATCGTGCACTGTACATAAAGTAATCGACATGCAGTACACCAGCAAGTGATCGACATGCAGTACACCAGCAAGTGATCCACATGCAGTACACCAGCAAGTGATCCACATGCAGTACACCAGCAAGTGATCCACATGCAGTACACCAGCAAGTGATCCACATGCGATACACCAGCTGTACACCGAGTAAGTGCTTGACATACAAAACTGAGTAAGTTATGTAACACAGAGTAAGTATTATCAATATACATACTGCACTCTGAACAAGTAAGTAATCTGCATACAGCACGTTAAGTATGTAAGTGTTCTATTTGAGAATAAAGCTTACATATCTATATTTACACACCTTACTCGGAGTAAAAGTAAGTGCGCTACATACCGCACATTGAGTAAGTAAGTCCTCTACATACAAAACACTTAGGGTGGATTCTATAGACGCACCTTTACGCCCGGCTAAGCAAAGTTCTTGCTAAGGAACGGAATTTAACGGCAGCCTTTCACTGCCATTCGAAAAAACTCACAATAATATTTCTAAGTAGCAAATTGAATAAAAAATTTCACAAGAAATGAGGTTCATTTGAATTCACCGCACACGTCAACTTAATTAAATGACGTCGTATATCAATTCAAACGGACTAAGCAAAGAGTCATTTTGAATGGCAGTTAAGGGCTGCCGTGAAATTGTCTTCCAAGCTAAGGTACAGGTTAAGGTGGGAACAAAGGAACAACTATAGAATTGACTCTACGTAAGTGCTCTAGACACCGCATGTTGATACGCAAGTCCATACATATTAAGCACTAATATGTGCTCTACATATGGCATGCTGAGTAAGTAATTTCTCGACATACCATCATAGACAAAGTAAGTCCTCCAAACACATCGCGCTTGGAGTAAGCAAGTCCCTATATACCGCACACTGTATTCAGGACTGTTCTACACACAATAAGCTGAGAAAATATACGTGTTGTACACACCGCACGCTGCTGACGCTGATTTCCTCGTCGTCGTGCGTCCACACAAGTGCGGGTGCGGGATACGCGCGCACGCGCACAGCGAGCGTCGTGTTGGCGCCCTGAGCGCAGCCCGCCTGAGCACAGAGCACCGTCTGATTGACCATCTCCGCGCTCAGTTCTATGAACGACCGGTCTGCAAGTACAACCACTACAAGCTATGAAAGACCGGTCTGCAAGTACAAGCCATCCACTACAGGCTATGAATGACCGGTCTGTCAGTACAACCACTACAGGTTATGAATCACCGGTCTGTAAGTACAACTGCTACAGGCTATGAACGACATGCAATGGTAATTATACATGAGCTATTCCAAGCCCCATTCGTTCGTTGCCCCAATCTGACAATGATCGGCGAAGATCGGCATCGATGATCTGTCTGATCGCACTGGCACCACGATCGCGATCGCGCGATCGTTCCATGGAAACGTTGGCGTGATCCATCAAACAATCCATCAAAACAAACTGCCGTAAGCAGTTTGTTCGATGGATCACGCTAACGAATGGAGCGACGAAGCGAAGAAAGACGATCGCGAGAACAACCGCGATCGCAAGAACAATCGCGATCGCAGTGAATCGCTACGCTGTGCATTCCTAGCCGCATTCGTTCCCGCCATCATGATTGCTGGAACGAATGCCGTTTGAAATTGCTGATGTAAGGTTCAGTACTATAAGTACAAGTACCAACATAAGCTAAGTACCAACATAAGCACTATAAGTACTATAAGCACTATAAGTACTATAAGCACTATAAGTACTATAAGCACTATAAGTACCAACTGGATTCTGTCCCGATAACATCCTCGGTTGTCGAAATAAACATTAGTTTATCATTTCACTGACCATGTACGGTGATGGTCAGTGCGTTGGTAGCGTTGCCGGCAGACGTCTGCACGCGACACACATACGGGCCCGTGTCGGCCACGAGCGCGCCGCTGACCGTTAGTGCGCTGCTGATGCGGTTGTAGTGAACGACGCTTGTCACACTCTCACGCATCGCTTCCTCGGCTCTGATCCTGCCTGCTGACGTCATCGTGTGCTGTAACACAGAGCATTTAGTCTGCTTCACTGCCTGCTGATGTCATTGTGTACTGTAACACAAGTCATATAGTCTGCTTCACTGCCGGCAAGTGTCATTGTGCCCTGTGCCGCACAGCATTTAGTCCGATTCACTGCTTGCTGACGGCACTGTATTCTGCACCACACAACACGTAATCTGCTTCACTGAGTCCTGCCCTACTTCATGCAGAAACAGGGCGATTAAGTATCAGGGCATTCACGAACTGTATGATCTTTGAACTGTTGAACTGTTGCTTGGAAACATAAATTGGTTGAGCCCAATAGGATTCATTTGATCCTCAACCTGGCAATGGAGCCCACGATATGATTTATTTCTTAATCTCTCGACAGAATTTTTTAGCGCCCTATACTCTGTCAGAGGGTCACCTTTTTTGGGCACCTCTCCCACTAACCCTTAGCTGACCATGCTAAAAAAGTCGTTTTGAATCACTTAATTTCTACATCAAAGTCAATTAATTACCCCCTGACACCTGGCGCCCGGGGCGGCTGCCCTGGGGGTCCCTCGCGTGACGCTACCAAAACCTGGGAGTAGTCGTTTGGTGGTGATTATTGGAGTTTAAGGACCGTGTGGCCTTAACCAGTCTGGCCTCTACGAAGTCTATATCGTGGGCCGACTGCAACAACGCACAATCAGAGAAAAACCTCGAACGGAGATATTCGCATTTTGAGTTTTTTGGTTGTGTTTTTTTCTGTTCTTTCCTCGATAGCTCTGCATGTAGGAATCACAGCAAAATAGAACTTGTATCATCATGTTCAGAAATTATTCAGTTTTTCAAAATAGTACATTGTGTATTTTCAAAAATAGTATATTGTGTATCCCAAAAAATGTGTCATTCTATCGAAATATTGTTTCAAACTGGATGATGTATTGCAGATGATGCCTTGTTGTACACACATTTTAGATGGTGCTTTGTTGCGCTAAGCTTGTCAAGCATTTAATTGAAGTGATGATTTGTTGTTCTAAAAGATGCATTATCCTTGTGGCACAGTCTGAGCACAATCAGTTCTGATGAATAAATTTGTTCATGAAGTTTTTTGAAATTATTAAATAACGATAAATTCTGTCGCAATACCGATGCAAAAACTAAAAAAGTGTTCATGTCAATAATTTAAAAATAACTTGTTAAACTATTGAAGCCGACAGTACTCAATTTCATTACAATCCTACAATATTCAATTACATTACAAGCCTATTCCTACAGCACTAAATTCCATTGCATCTGTTCCAGCATCCTTCAAAATTCAACGAAAAGGAATAAAAAATAATAATAATAATAATCATCGTTTTTGACGTCCATTCTTATGCGATACAGGCAAGCCTGTTGCGCCATGTCCATTTTAACACAGGATAGATGTTTATATTGGAGCTGGGTTTTTATGGCCGGATGCCCTTCCTGTCGCCAACCAGAATAATAAATTACTCTAGACGATGATTATCAGCTAGCGACACCTGTGTGATTAACAGCCTTGCTGAAGGGCCTGTAACGCCATGGTTTCATAGTTGCCGGCGCCAGGACTCGAACCCAGGTCCTCTGGACTCGAAGTCCAATGCCTTAAGCACTACACCACAGCGCCTCGCTATGGCGAATGTTCATGACAATTGAGTTAGCACATTAATGCAACTGGTACCTCATCGGTCTTAACTGAAACTGTTCCGCACAAGCTGCAAAGTGGCTTTATCAAAGCCGCACAAGCCTCCAAGCGGCTTTACCAAAGTCGCACAAGCCTCCAAGCAGCTTTGCCAAAGCCGCACAAGCCGCAAAGCTGTACATAATTCAATTGTACATAATTCACAAAGCAACAAAGGTGCTTTGCTGCTTTGTATATAATTCAGTTGTTTTCCTCAGGCTACAATTAAAGCACCAACGTCCATTAGAATAATGAGATGCTGCTTTGTAGCTTTAATAGTTGACTCTTCAGCAAGTTTACAAGGCACCATCGCAAATGATGCATTGTTGCTGTTAACAAAACCTCGTTTGCTGATGCAGACGTGCTTTTGTTTTTCTATTTTTCGAACTTTTAGGCTATTCTTTCACGAGATAATGCGTTGTAGCTCGATAGATCTAATTCTGAAAAAAATTCTTCTATATAAAAGTCCATACTTCCAAAAAATCGATATGGTGGGCTGTTGCACTTCAGCCCACGATATACAACAGTCCTGTTCTGTGCAAAAGGCCATGCACAGAACCGCTCCCCCATCTTCAGTCGCCTTCAGGATTTGCCCGGGGAGCTCTGAGCTGCAAGCAAATTCCTTTCCCCGGCTTGCAGGGGGTACCTGGGAGTAGGCTGTTCCTACCTGAGCAGGGTAGCTCCAGACGACCTCCACCAGCTCGTCGTCTGGATCAAGGTCGACGGAACACTTGAAGGTCAAGGTCTCATTGATCAAGGCGTCCTTGTGGCTTGCCCATAGGTTGACCAAGGGCAGTGGAAATATTTCTGATAGCGCGACAACACAATATTTTATTAAATAAATGTAAAACAACTAACTTGCCCCCTTTTTCATCCAATCCTTTAATATGAATGTTTTCACACAGGTGAAGAATTCTGGAGTTGGGTTTTCAAGGCCTAATGCCCTTTCTGTCGCCAACCAAATAATTGCCTGGTAAGGAATTGACAGTAAGTGTGGCCTGTAATGCTATGATTTCATAGGAACCGGCGCGAGGACTAGAATCGAGGTCTCCGGACTCCATTCCAGAGTCCGACGCCTTGGCCACTACACCACAGTGGAGAGAAGATAACAACTGAGGAGGCATTGAGGAGAGTCGGGAAAACAAGGACTACGATTAAAATGATAGCTAGAATCAAGAAATACTGGATTGGAAAGCTATGATAAGAGGGAGAAAAGACGGGCAAGAGAGGACCAGGAAGGCTACGTATCAGGATGATACGTAGCCGGGATGAACTGCTTGAGAGGGAATTGCATGTGGATATGAAGAGAAGGGCCTAGGATCGGCTAGGGTGGAAGGTTTGGACACCAAAAACCTGCCATTTGGCAGAACACCGAAGAAGAAGATCGATACTCACGTCGCCGATGGGGATTGACCTTCAGGATATACATCTGAGTCTTTGTCAACCGGTTGAACTTTGCGTTACACCCAAACAGCCCATTATCCGACATCTGCACCGCGTTGATCGTGAAGCCCCTCCTCGGGTCGAAGGTCATGGCCCCCTGGTTGCGCAACCTCCTGCCCACCCCGTAGAACTGCAGGGTGACATTGACATTGGGGTGGGTGGGGCGGCAGGGCACGGTGGCGGGGAGCCATTCAGTAAACATGAGGGCTTGCGTGGCAGTGACGCCCCCCGCCAGCAGGTTCTGGCCGTCTGCAGCACGGCATGCAAAACTGGCGTTAACAGGATTCAACTAAAAGGCGCCAACTTTGTTAGGTTTTTAAATCCGTCAATGGAATGACTGAAGAATTTAATTTATAGCTTGGCTAGCGGTACTGCTGAGGAGAAGTGAAGCAGACTAAACGAAAACGGTCGATTTTTAATTCTCTTTGTTTACTATTAAATTATCTTGAAAATCCTC
>JAQIWG010003156.1:0-18500 GCA_034695025.1 Chamaedrilus cognettii
GGGGGCGGGGGCACTACAGCTCTGGAGGGGCCCACAGGGGGAGAAATTAAATTTTACATTGTTAATTTGCTAGAAAGTTTTATTTAGTCGTTCGGTTTTGATCTTTTGGGGGGCCGCTGCATGGGGAGCGTCTTGAGCCCACTGGGGTGTTCTAGACTTTCAGTCTTTTGAAAAAAAATCTGTCGCTATTCTCCCCCTCCCCGATCGTGAGTTCAGCAGAGGAGAGAAACATTTGTTCAGAGACCAAATTGATTCTTGGGGGCCAAAAATGAACTTACATTTGCATGACTATGTTTAGTAGGAACACCGCAGCCCTATGCAGGCTACGTCGATGATGTGATTAGAGAGTAGATCAATTTTTCACGCGGCTTTTCTATCGTGAGGTTTCATGAATTTTTTCCGTTCTAACCAAAAAATGAGAACCATATCAGCTTGGCAGCAGTTTATCAAGCTATAATATTCCTTTAACAGTATTGGTTCGATACAAATTTCCACCCTTTCGTCTTGGGATTTTATCAATCGCTTGATGGATGCCTATGGTGAAGGGAGGTCCCCGATGACATCACTGGATGCCGAAACGGACTCTAAACCCATTATTATTATTATTATTATTATTATTATTAGTAGTAGTAGTAGTATTATTATTATACACAGCGCAATTGCATATTGTTTCGTTAATTAACTGAACTTCAAACTCGTCGCTAGCCTACGTTTCGCACGTCAAATCAATCCAATAACGAAGCTAAAAGATTTTGAAAGTACAAGGTAACGAGATGTTGGTAAAAATCGCGACCAGGATTTTCACGTTAATCAACCTCTTCGCAGACTCGCGTGATCAAATTTGCACATATTTTAATTACACGCATTAATAGTATTTATTGAAGCACTCTTGCAGCTAAATATTGCAGATTGAAAATGCTGGTTGCGAATTTATCTCTAATCTTTTCATCGCACACTCTGGACAAAACACGTAGGCGAGCAGGCCTACGCGGAGAAGATTTTCGGTCTTTCCGCTGCGTTCCGCTGTCGGTAAATTGCGCCGCCGCAGTGCTGAACAATATTGACGCAGTTTTGCAGGCGGGACCGGTCTCTTCGTGTTTGGCTTTCCTTTCAACGGCCTGAAGCGCTTGCAGCGAATTTCAAGCGGTGTCCGATAATAGTCAGAGCTCAAAGCAAAGGGGGGTTTTGGGGGGCTGGGGGGTTGGACTCCCCACCAAAATTATTGACCTCCAATAAAAAATTAACGCTGTTCTTCCCCCGACTTCGTCCATCAGCCCCCTCGTATTTGAGTGTCCCCGCCCCTGAGGACCTGACCCCTGTCAGGTCGTTTCCAATCCCCCGTGTACCATTTTTTTGGACCCTCACACTTCCTACAAAAATCATTGGGGGGGGGTCGATTTATAATTTTAACCTTTGTGAATTATTTTTAAATGAAGCATTGAATTTTCAGCCCTATATAATGCCGAAGCTATTAATTGACGTTACACCTCATGTTTGAAGCCCAACCCCCAATTCTTCCTATTTGCGAAGCCGACCCCCCCGATCTTCAGACTGGACAACCCGACCCCCCCACACATCAAATTTTGCTTGACTCCCCCAGTCAAATTTGCTGCTTCGTGCACGGAGTATAACTGGCAGTGGCTGTTTAAATCTGAGCTCGGGTGGGTAAATATATTTGTGAAATCCATCATTTTTGGGGTCCAAAATCTCATTTTATTATTGCAGGATATGCATTTTATATTCTATATTTATATGATATATTTTTGATGCCCTACAAGTACAGTATTATATATACACACATACATTTTATTGCATTTGGGGGCGGGGGGGGGGGGGAGCAAATCATTAGTCTCTCTGAATATAAAACATCAGAGGGACTCTGGTTCCACCTGCCCCCATAGATGACGGCTATGAGCACCGGATGCCAGGATTGTGTCCACTAAACGTTTCTATAAATAGACCCGGATAGGATCGTTATTTCACAGTTGGTGTTTTAGGCACGGAGCGATCAGATTTGATGTTTGTAGAGATCCCTCGTTTTATGTCCACGGTCAACATGTCAGCGAGCCAGCCACAAATGCGAAAATTCAATATTCTGCATATTATTGTCGGCAATTTAAATTTCTGAAATTTCACAATTCAGTAGCTTGTAATTTTTCATTTTAAATGGTTACATCTTCCATTTATTGTTGGACAAAGATTAAAATTTAGACTTGGATAATAGTTGCTTAAAGAAGATTAATCCACAAGATCATACATGATTTTTTTCCTTTAACCCTAAAATTTTTGTTTTTGTATTAGATTTGTGACATTATATTGAAATACATTTATGCTAACTATGCTTGCTTGTGCCTGTGATATGATCACAGCATTTGTATCCTACCGAACCTCGCTGATAAAGTAACTTGAAAATATTCATTCAAAATATAGTTATTTAGTTCGCTTGTTTTAGAGTTTTAGCATTCATGCATGACTGCACGTACAATTGCAAATCGAATATCTTTTGTACTGTATGCCTAAATTGTGCACTCAGTTGAGACATTGCGGATTGCTCCGGTTTGCTCCGTAGTTTAGCGTATTGCAGACGTCTACTGCTTCAATTTAGCATTCGATACAAATATACCACATGAGCCTCATTATGGACCTCAATTTCATGAATGCAGTTTTAAGAAAAGTCAAAATGAGCGTGTAACATGACATGCGTCTTTGCGATATGCTCATAATATCATATCGCTCATCCCGGAGGAAGCCTTGCATCCGTCACAAAATCTGAACCACGACTCGTATTATGACACTGCGCGCGTGGTGCTTTAGCACGGGGACGACTGCGCTTTTACTATTATAGCCATCGCGGAACTGACCGTAACGGGCAATGCTGCGCTGCATTAGCGTGACCTCGCAGGACACGAATGCATAACAGTGTCAGACTCAGAGTCGGAATAACTTTATGTCAACGGGAAGGTTCGGCAGAAAAGTCTTTTCGGAAAAAAACCGGAAAGAAAGTTAGTATACGACGATACGGCACTCCAAAGTTCACAATGCGAGCATGTAAAGCATACATGTGTACATTGTAGCTTATTATCCATTTTTGTTTAGCATGTGTCTGTTAACACGTGTTTCGCTGCGGAGTGATTTCTATAAGATATTCAATTTTTCATTTTTTCTTTGGCCCAATGCTGCAGATGGCGATTCTTCATTGAAAAAATTAGCAATAATCCAGCAGTATTAAAAAAAATCAACTGACAGCCAAATTAGTTCAAAATTCAGGCCTCAAACGCTGCATCCTACTATTTAACGGTACGTTTCTGGTCGTTGGCTATGTCTCACCCCCAACGCCAAGCGCTAAGCGATTCCGCATTCTGAATATTCTCTTTAAGAGAACAGCGTCGCAGGAATGTTACGCCGCCGTTAAAGCGAGAAGAGTGAAAGGAACCGTGAAGACCGCTGTTACTTATTTCGCGCCACTTCTCGGCTGAGCTGCAGCGCTGGGCAGTGAGGCGCGGTGGAGACCGTAAAACAGGACGATCCACGTCGAACGACTGACCGCAGGGAACCATTGCTCCATTCGTCTCACGGCCATAATGGAGATCGTTGGGATTATTCCAGCGTCGTCGGTTCGTCGAGCAAGAAAAATCTAAAATTAGGTAAGAAAGGAAAGAACGGCGCAAACCATACCGTGTCAGTTGGACGAAAATATGCGAAGGGAGAGAGCGATCAAAAAAGAAATATAAATTAGGCGCAGACGAGCAATTTAGTAATAGGCATAGTTTACACTTCTTGTTGTGTTTGGTTGCTAAGTTAATATTATTTAAAATTTTAGATTTATTTTTAAACTTAAGATTAAATAACCTAACTAACCACCTTTTCATCCTGTAATCTGTTGATGTCCATGGTTCAGGCGTTGGCGCCCTCATTGGGCTGTTGGAGCCGAGTTTTTACGGCCGGATGACCTTCCTGACGCTAACAAAATGAATAATTATCTGGCGCTGGGTTAGCAGCTAACGACACCTGTGTGTTTACCAGCCCTGCTGAAGGGCCTGTAACGCATGGTTTCATAGTTGCCGGCGCGGAGACTTGAACCCTGGTTATTTAGACTCAAAGTCCGACGTCTTACCTTTGTAAAGCGATTTCAATATGCCAATATGAATTAAGACCTGTGCGCGGTTGTAGTCACGACAACAATGTACTTTCAAAGAGTGCCCTCGACTGCAGAGAAAGCAATTAGTATAAACAAGGACGGATCCAGGATTCGTTGGTGGGGGGGGGGCGGGGAGTGAATATGTAAAACTCTGCACATGTGTACTCTTTTTTTTCTCCAAAAAAACTCACGAGCGGGGGGGAATGGAGGGGGGGGGGCGCTGACAGAACTTTCATCTTAACCGTTATCATCCTATTTCATCTCTACCCTTTATCAAATCAATCTATCCAAATTCATGTATCTAGACCAGACTTCTCTTACATTTCACTTTTTCACTATGATGTTAAGCTTTACTTCGGAACATTTCGTGCATAAAACATTTTTATACCGCTCGCTGTTACATCTGCCGCTGTTTTATTAACAATTTTTTTGCAACGAAACACTTTTTCATGCTAGTGGTGGTGGGGGCGGGTGCTCCCCCTCACCCCACTGGATCTGTCCTTCGGTATAAATTTTATTCCCTACCGTTCAGACTCCACAATTGCACAGATTTAAGTCGACGGAGGATTTTCTGTCGAGTTGAAGTGTAACTTCAAACGAGTGAAGCTGTGACCGAAGCGAGTCGTTGCGTGGTTATAATGCTGGCTGCTCGCTGTTCTTATTGCTAACTATAGCGAAAAGTTTCTATTCACGGCTTGGTACAGTTTTTATAAGACGAATGATGATAGCCTAATAATGTTTGATTTGTGTCCGATTAAAAAAATTCATGCAATGGGCCTAAATATCAGACACAAAGAGCCCAGGGGCCTCATTTACGTACATTTTCTAAGTTTTTCTGAAATCTTTCCTCTCTGAAATTTAAAACAAATAAAATCCAATCGCCGACCGCTGTGACGTCACCATACGGTTCGCGCGCGGCTGAGCGGAGATTCCAATAAAAAAGATAAGATTTTCATAAGATTGTCTTAAGACAATCTTGATTGCTTCCTGACCGAGGCACCAGATATATAGACGTAACGATAGGTGACGATCAGCAAGTCCACTATTGAAATTTGATACGGACCTCCCATAATGAGATATCATGCTCATATTAAATATTATCCGTCGGTGACGTGGTCGGTCATGCTCGCTTTCTCAAATTCTCAAATCAACCTATTCATAGGCACATGCACATTATTGCTATCGAACTGCTAGGCCTACCTGATCAATTTTGAATTTGCTTGAGCATGGAATCAAAATCGATTATAATTTTTTGTTCTACTCAGAGCAAATATCATTCTCTTTAATGCGAATGTGTCGAATGTGTAAATATGCCACCTTTACCATATTCGTAAAAAGATTAAACGAAAATGGACACAATGGTCATGCGTCCAAATTAACGCGTTTCGGTGTGTTTTCCGGCTTTGAATTTGCAAGTCAGAATTATGCCTATGTTACAATATTTGTAGCGCAAAATTTACACAACGTTTGGAACGTAAACTACATGTCAAATTGTAAATGGTCATGCAATGTTTCGAGGCTGATGACCATCGTTATGCCTTCATGACATTTATCCTTTTATACCGCCGACGGTTAATGTGAGGTCAACATTCACGTCTAAGCCTATAATGCTCGGCGCACATCTAATTGACAAGTTGAAGCTAAAGAAACGAAAGTTGACAATTGAAACAATATCGCTGGTCAACTGGCAGGGCACACTTGCGTTGAATTGAATTGAAATTTGACCTAGATGATGTAGGCCTACAACGCGTGGCTGGCTTGGCTCGCGATTTGCCTCGTCGAATTCATTGGTCTGAAATTATTGCATTTGCGTTAATTTATTGGATAAAAAAATCAAAAATCAAGTCGGGCTCTTTTCAATTCAACGCCAGTGTGCACTGCTCCTGTGCATCGCAAACATTTCATTCGGCGCTGTTTTTCGAAAAATCAACGCGGAAATAAACATGTTCATTCTCGCGTTATTCCCAGAATTGAAAAAATTCTATTCTAGAAGCAATTTGTCAAATCAAATCAATTTAACTATATGTGCACTGCCCCTATGCAAACGTATATATCATTATCGTTTTCAATTCAATTCAAATCAATTCAAATCAATTCAACATAAGTGTGCACCGGACATAATACACAGCCTTGTCTCGACCGACTGTCTGCCTGTTCGCTTGCATTGATGTCATCGAAACGCCAGATGTCAGTTCCGTCTTGCCGACGTTAAGCTGCTACTGCTGATAGTGCTTCCTGTAATGTGACCGCTCATTCGTTCTTGTTGGCGCCGCTGAAAGGATGAGCCTTATTACAGTTAGACTCTGTCAGTGTCAATCCAGTAAAATAGGCTAATAGCTGGTAGTGCATTCTATTCACTCGGCGATTTTTTAACGAAAGATGCTGAAATGCTTAATCGAACAATGTAGTATCTGGAGTGCCGGCACATGGGGGCAGGAGGGGGCAAATGCCCCTTCTCCCCCCAGAAAAATGATACTTTGCCCCAAGGAAAACCAAGGGGGGGGGTGAAAAGCGTTGAAACAGAAAGTTTGAGTTTGGCATTTGTAGGCTGTGCCAATTTTGAAATGCGAAAGGGTACTGTTAAGAATGGCCTCAAAAATATCTGTCAGCACTCCCGGTCGTGAGTTTTGCACGGAAGGAAAAAAGTCGGAGGCCTGGCGAAGCCTTGTGGCCGAGTGGTCTAGGCTAAGTCGCGGACTTTGGATTGCGAGTGTGACAGAGAGTTGGTTCGAATCCCGGCCGCGGCAAAAGTTTTCGAGTCACTTCGTGCACCCTTGGCAAAGGTGCTTTATTTCGTCAGCCCCGCAAATATCATCCAATAGGGTGGAGTGCAGTAGAAAATTTGAAGTTGAAGTTAAGTTGGCGCGGGTGAAAGATCTTGGCCCCACGTAAATGGAAGGAAGGAAAATTTGTCCAGAAAGTGGCATTTTTCCCCCAATAGCGAAACCGTGCCGGCGCCCCTGTTCCAGTGTATAATGTAGATCTATATTAGGCTGTTGTTCATAAGACAGATCAATATACGAAGAAGCAACGCCCAGAAAAGGCAGGTCATTGATCACTAGCCTACAGCTATTTTTATCTGACGGGATCTGCATCCCCGTGACGTACGCTTAGGGGCGAATCCAGGATTCGTTAGTGGGGGGCTGAATATCTACAGCCTTGCATTAAATTTTCCCTCCAAAACAAACTCACAAGCGGGGGGGGGGGGGCGGTTGACGGAACTTTTTGTGCGCGACATCGAGGCGATCCATCAAATTATATCCAACACATACATTTTAACACCGCTTATCACATCACAAATGTTTTATTAACTTTTTTATGACCAAATTTTTAAATGCTGATTGGGGAGAATGCGTCCACCCCACCCCCCCCCCTGGATCCGTCCTTGCGTACGCTACGAGTTGTGTCACTTGCGTGTGGCCCCGTAGACTATAATGTGTCAGTCTTTGGGCATCACTAGATGCGTTGAATCCATATTAATTATTTAATTTGAGAGTAAGCGCTAGAAGAAAAGCAGCTCATTGATTTTTTGAAGTGATTATTTACATTTCACTTGAGCGAAACTCCATTATATTTATTAATTTTCAACTGTTGCTCACAAGAGTGACAACACGCTCTTTGTTCACAACACGAGTCAACAGGACGTTGAACACGGTGTGAGTGTTTATACGAAAGCGAGTATAAGTTTCAAATTTGGCTTCTCGGCTTTTACAGTGAGCGTAACCGGTGCTGTCCCAGCTGCTTTCCCAGCTGCGTTCAGAACGCATGCGCTCCCAGACCCACGAATGCACCGTGTAAGATTTTCATGCGTTCCCGTGACGCAGCGTTCCGAACACCATCCTCCTTCGCTCAGTCCATCCGTTCCCACTCATGCGTTCCTTGAAAATGCTGCTTGCAGCCTTTTCAACGCATGTGTGGAAACGTATGTGTTCTGGAAGTCCGATGGAGACTTTCACCAATCAAAACGAAGCGAATGCCGCGGCGTCTCCTTGGTTTCCAATCGTATGGGAATAATGAACTTCATACACATTTATTTCTTGGAAGGGCGTTGCTTCCTGGAAGGATACTTGACGGGAACACGGCTGGGAACGCAGCTGGGAAAGCGCCGTCTACGCGGGCGTGTTACGTGCGTTCGCGAAATCACGACGGACAAGATTTACGTGCGTTCTGAACGCATGTGTTTCGGGGACAGCACCGTCTACGCTCACCTTTAGTGCCTGTTGCGTTTTTTGGCGTCAAAACACTGCCCCGCGCAAGGCCAGCTTTTAGTGCCACTTCAGAAGCAGTGCCTTTGGAGTCGACAAGTGCAGCTTCGCTGCAATGACGTATACTAAAGCGAACGTGCTTCTGTTATTGAATCACGGGTGTGAGAAGTTGATAACACACTGGGAAACAACAGCAACGTCAAACTGTTCACAATAACATTAACTGGAGAACTAATAGCGTTTCATTGCAACAGTCAAAACGATAGACCGATATATATATTTTTCTAGACAAGAGGCCTAATAAGAACTAGGCATGCAGCTGAAGAAGACAAAATGACAAGCAGCATCAACAGTACACAACATGCTATAATTGCTACAAAATTGCTATAAATGCTATAAAATTGACCTGACGGTCAACTTTATAGCATTAAACAAGCGCGGATCACACGGGCTGAGTCCTATTTATTCATTTATGTTGTCCAAGCAGCGAACTACTTTCTTCGAGCTTCCGCATCAAGGCGCATCAGGACTATAAATTGGTGCACTTTTGTTCACACCTTACGCGGTGATAATATCCACATACATATAACATTATTAGTGATGCCAAGCACCATAATGAAGTTATCAACAATGTCAATAATCACTCACCACAAATAAACGGAAAGGAAGAGCTAAAACTACTTCGAGCAAAAAGACGCAAATAAACACGAAAGCATTGTCGTATCTCTACATGTATGGCAATGCTAATTATGGCGTTCAGGGAACGGATTTCATTTTCTAACAGTTTCGCTTGATATTGAAGTCAGTACAAAGTTCAGTATTATTCAGAATCAGATCCCTGGCGTGACGTAGTCTATAATAAGCCATACGTAGTCCGGCGCAACGATTCGCTTGAATTCGCCTATTTCAGATTATGCGGCTGTAGGATGAGCTGCCCTGTGCACGTACCATATACCCACTCCCTTATAACACAACCATTGCTCATACTGAATATAATTAAACAACATTTTCAAAAATGAGGATGCTCAGTTTGGGTTAGCAAGTTAAGATTAGAGCTGAGTTAGAGCTAGGCTATGATTCTGGTTTGGTTGGTCATAGTCAAGGTCATCAAAGCAAGTTCTAAAGTTGGTGTAGTACTTGCACAGGTCAGCTACTCCTACAGGCGCTTGTATTTCAGAACGCAGCATGTCCCTATAAATGCACCAGTTGCCGACGTCACACGTTTACGCGTCCATCCCAGACCAGCCGACCGCCCAGCCCGTCGGACGTCGGCGGCTGCTGCGACGGCCCGTTGCTCTGCAGATAGGTCAGTGCGTAGGAATTGACCGTTTGCGACGGTGTCACGTTACACGTCTGCGCCTCCTGCGCGCGCACCTCTGCGCCCCCCCGCGAGCTGGCGCCGAGCTGCACCCCGCAGCAACACACCCGCACGCACATCCTGCCGAGGATCCTTCTAAATTTCTTCCCGATGAGACAGTAGATGAGGAAGTTGACGGACGAGTTGAAGGCGAGCAGGGTGTTGATGAGGGGGTTGACGGTGTGGATGACGTCGTAGTCCGGCTTGTGGTCGCACAGCTCCAACAGCGTGACGGCCACGCGCAGGCACGAGTCCGGCAGCTCGCAGACGATAAACACGCTGACTACCACGACAAGCGTGAGCGTGACGTTCTCGCGCTGACGATGACTGCGCGTCATGCAGCGATGACGTCGACGCATGTCACGCAACGCACGCATCAGCTTCGCGTTGAGAGTCATGAGGACGAGCAGCGGTCCGACTGAGCGGAACACGAAGTAGCAGACCGTCTTGTAGGCAAAGAAGTAGACGATGCTGTGTCGCAGGCTGGCCATCTGCACCGATCTCGTCTCCGTGGCCGTGCACTGGTTCCACGTCACCCTCACCTAGCATTCGAAAATTACCGGTAAATCAAAATTAAATAGATTACCGGTAATCTATTCCAAAATTATCGGCAAATTGCGGTAATCTAAACTCAGACTTCAGTAAATCTATGACTTAGTAACAGTAGCAGAAGCAAATCTATAACCTTAATAAATCCATGATTTAGTCTTTGGTCTGAGAATCTAACTACGACCATTCCTGACAGGCCAACTACTGTACTATTCAAAATATGAAATCAAATAGCTAAATCTTACTATGATTTTATATAGAAGTCCGTTTCCTCAAAAACGATGTTTTTAGCGAAAATCGCCAGATTGCTGTCATAAGATGCATATCAAATGCATTTCATGCCAAAATGTCATTTTTATAACAAAAAAATCAGGATAAACTACCGAATGGGTAATATATTAGAAGTGATAGTTATTTATAATAAATTATCATAAATTACCGATATTAAGTATAAAATTACCACAAATTGCTTTTACCACACTGTAAAAGTTAGGAAGATCATGGTCAGAACTGCCGGTGGGGGGGGTGCTGACGAAGACTTATTCACTCGATTAGACCGTCAGAGGCTTAAGGTTATACAACTACATGTACTTAGGCTACGGAAATAAAAGAAACTTTATATAGAAAAACGCTCAAAAATGGAGAGGTCATCCGAAAGGCTGGGAAGGTCATCTCAAAAGTGGAGGACGTCATGATCCCCCCGACTGCCCCTGTGGTTGCGCCCTTGATAAACTGCAGTAATTTAAAAACACCTTCGAGTGCTGCAGTCTCACCTCGCGCTCGAGCAGCAGTGGGATGTTGTAGAGGACGGACACGAACACGACTACTGCCACGGCGCGGCGCGCCAGGGAGAGCGTGCGCATCTTGCCCCTCAGGGGGTGACAGATGGCGATGTATCGATCGACCGTGACGAGAATGACGATCCAGACCGTGATCATCTGCAGCGCAGTGACAGCGGTCACCACAGGGGCGCCGGCGACACCGGCACGGAGGGGGGGCAGGGGGGGAAAACCCCCCCCAAAGAAAAAATATGGGTGGCAATATGGCAATGTGACTTTGCCCCCGCCAAGAAAAGTTGAGGGGAGGCTGGGCGGGGGGGCAGAGAATCCCTGTCCCTGGGATCAGAGAGTTCCTGCATAATTGCTACATAATTGATGCAGCATAAAATTGGTCTATGTATCTGATAGCCTTAGTTTAAGTACTGATGAGAATACCTTCAAAAATGAATATGCACGTGTAAGAAAGAATGAGCTTGAAAGTTAGTATCGGCACCCCCTCTCCCACCCCCCCGGTCGGGAGTCTTGCATGGGAAGGCAAAACGGCCTAAGATTAAGTGAATTAATTTGTTTTACTCCTCCAGGAAATGCAAGTTGAATATTTGGTCAAGAAAGCGACAATTTGTCCCCCCCCCCAACAGCCAAATCGCGCCGTTGCCCCTGCGGCGGTAGTACACCCAGGGATTATAAACTTATCAGTGCACCGCATTAGGGCCCTAGTTCATCATGCTGTCAGAGATTAGAACGTGAGCTATTGGTTTGTGTCGTCTCTGAGATCCGTTAAGAAAGCCATCCATCACAGATCACGTGAACGCGTGATTGAGTTGGGCGATTGGAGGCAGAAGGGGGCGATTTGTATAGTTGTTTCGAAGCAAGGTAACAAAGAATTAATCTGTCAAAATGCTGCCCAACGCTTAGACCTACCTACTCAAGAACTGATGGACGCCAGCAAAAAATTAATCAAACCAGCAACAAAAAGGTACTATAATTATTATCAAATTTATTAATACAACATTTTCGTTTCATACAGAAGTGCAGGTGTAATCAAGTTTAATTTCGTTGCATTTAACGCGCCTATACTTCCTTAGCGATGCAGTGGATGATTTCTGCTTGTTCACGATGTTGTCAAGCATGAATGTATGATTGTGAATTATGAATAGAGCAGAATGAGCATGAATAGAGCTCGAATGAGAAGTTAACAGGTTCTAGCAACAGCAGCTTTATACTTTCGGAAACAAGGCATCACTAATCCGTGAGTTACAAATGCTTGTCGCTGGATCTTATCTACAGGTTAGCGACACGTTTTCACCACTAGGCTAGCTATTATTCGATTTTATCTACCAGGTAGCTATACGTTTTCACCGCTAGCTACCATTTGCATTTTTATTTTCTCGAAGACATTTTGCACGATTTTCTCTGTTGCTCCGCGACACGCAACGCTGTCTGACAACAGACGACGCCGGCTGACTCGCGAAATAATAATCAGAATACATCACCGGCCGCGCGCGTGAATAGCGTCACGAATAGGACCAGAGCCCCGCGGCAATATCTCAGTGGTGGTGCCGCAAACATATATTGCGGGGAACCGAACCAATATTTAGGGGCTTGCTAAAGCGCATTTTTCAACGAAAACAACGGAACGGAGCACAAAATGATTAGTTTGTATACCTGTCTGACCTTTTGCAAACAAAACGATAATAATAATAGTAATGAGTTTAGAGTCCGTTTCGGCGTCCAGGGACGACATCGGGGACCTCTAAAATGTTTATATTTTTTGAGGAAAAATATAGAGAGAGTTCAGTGTGGATTTAAGGGGGGGATAGGGTGAGGGGGAAAAATTTGGCTCCAAAGTTTCATGTCTGGCGCCGCCACTGCAATGTCTCAGAAGCTCGCACGCCACCGAGACCAAAGACGACATTCTTGTTGCTGCGTCGAATGGAGAAGGGACGTGGAGGGGTGGCATTGACAAAACGGGGAAACAGTAGGGAGCAGCAGCGTAGAACAAATCAGAGTCTAAATCGTGTAGCAGTGCGAAATGTGAGAGTTGTGAAGTTCAGATGTAGTTTAATGCAGTTGCAATAGTAAAATGTAATATTACGAGCAAAGAAAATGCATGATTGCCATTGTTTTAAAAATATTCAAATGTAAAATACGCTGTTGCAAATTTGAAACTAGCAGTTTTTAGAATTTTTGGGGCAAATCTGTTCCTGTTCCTGTTCCTGTTCTGTGCAAGAGAGCCGGCACAGAACCGCTCCCCCTTCTTTAGTCGCCTTCTACCACTCGCCCGGGGAGCTCTGGGCTGCAAGCCAATTGTTTGTTCCCCGGCCTGCAGGGGGTGAATTAGTGGATCACATGTTATACAGAAAATTTGTGGATTGTGCGCACTCTTGAATGTTAGTGGAATTAATTAGTGCATGTTATACTGTGCACATTTATTATAGACATTAGACTTGAAGATCTAAGGGCGAGCGTGTAAGGCTTATGTTAAACATATTTAAAAGAACGGAATATGACAGACGTTATAAGCATATTGTATCAGAAGAAAATACGGCGTTATACATGTATAACGCCAATTTCCCCCCCAAATACAATATGTTTATAACGTCAGTCTTTCATATTCCGTTCTTTAAAATGTGTTTAACATAAGCTTTATACCCTCGCCCTTAGATCTTCAAGTCTGATGTCTACAATAAATGTGCACAGTCCATTCCGATTCAAGGATCTCTCTCCTGCTAATGTTTACCTGAACACACTTTAATCTGAATCTTAATCTCCATAGGGAGATTACGTCGGTATCTTCATTTTCAGTCCCCCCCCCCCCCCCCCGTCACTGAGTCCATCCTCCGGATAAAATTTCTATCTTCGCAGAACATGTGACGCTTTCTATTTCTCTTTGATGTACAACTCAATGGAAACGCCTGGGAACGAAAATCCATTAATTCCCGATGATATTAGAAACTTTGAAGAGTGAACTTCTCTCGCCTTTCATGAACTAGCGTTGGCACTCCTAGTGGTTTTTCCATAGATCTAGTGGTTTTTCTGTTCATCTAGTGACTAGTTGCAAAAAATCTGTTTTTCCCAAAATCATTTTTTTTGGCGGCCGTAAACAGAATTTGTTTAACATGCTAATTTTGCAGTGCGATGTAGTTCTCGGTTTAAATAGTGCTTTGGAAAAATGTGAGACATATTAGCATTATATTTTTCAAATAAGTTGGACAGTATCCTCGGTCCGACCGAAACAAGAGGGCATTTTTGGTTTCTTAGATTCCCAAATGAGAAGGAATCGTGTGCAGAGATGAAGAGAAGGGCCGAGGATCGGCTAGGGTAGAAGGTTTGGACACCAAAGACCTTCCATGTGGCAGAACACTGAAGAAGAAGATTTCAAAAATCTGAGTTTTTCTGGTTTTTAAGCAAATAATCTGAGACTCTCTAGGTTTTTTGCCATATGCCTACCAAAAACTTCAAATAACGTTTTTTGACGTATCTACATTTCCAGTGATTTTGTTTATCGGTTTTTCAAATTTTAGTGGTTTCCATTCGGTTCGATCGCTGTCATGAACCATTTAGCAAACGATAGTAACAGTTACATACATGTTGGCCTACACCAGAGAAATTAGTGAATGACAATCCTTCATATTTAAATTTGAATATAATATGCGATTTGAACGTCAAGGCGTTTCATTAGACTCAGTGAGTCGCGTTCATTCGAATACAGTCATGACATACATGTGCCTGGTAGCGATTAAACGCTCGTGTATGACTGCCGACCGTGCAAGATGGCAGGCATAACATACGCCATTACTGCACGACACACATAGTATTAACGGTGGCTGCAAATAGGAACTGAAATGGAATAACAAGCGCAAAGCAACAAGAAAAGACAAAATTCTAAAATTTTTGCTGTATTAAATTTATTCACTCAATTCAACAATTCTGTCGAACATGTATACAGCCTAGATCTCCCAAATTGATGCACCGGTACAAATATTACTCGAACGACTGCCTTCTCTGTTTAGCGGATTAGCAGTTGTTGGTATTCTGTGAAGACTGCTGCCGCTCGTTAGGGTGATTAGGTCCATTTCACTGAGAACGTTCGTTTCCAATTTAGACTTACCGCGAGTTTTTCCGCCATTTTCGAACAACGAAATTTATTCTAAGCGCGCAACGATATAGTCCTAGGCCAGTAATCCAGAGTCTAATAAATGACATAATGCCAGCCAACTGTGGTGAGGTACCAGCGCACGATGTTGGAAAATAATAAGCAATATCGATATGACGTTGATACAATTTGCTTAACAACCAAATTGCTGTAAAATGTTTGCGACATACACCCTTCTTGCCATCATGATGCGCCTAATACATGTACAAGAGTAACGCGTAGACTCTTTAACGAAAAATCGAATAGGAAGGCTGTGAGAGAAGAAAAGATGCGAGACATAAAAAGAATTTGATAAAAAGATTACCTTGGCGAATCTTAATTACACCAAATGGATTGTTAATTATGCCAAATGGATTGTTAATTATACCAAATGGATTGTTAATTATACCAAATGGATTGTTAATTATACCAAATCGATTGTTACTTATACCAAATCGATTGTTAATTATACCAAATCGATTGTTAATTATACCACATCGATTGTTAATTATACCAAATCGATTGTTATTTATACCAAATCGATTGTTAATTATACCAAATCGATTGTTAATTATACCAAATCGATTGTTAATTATACCAAATCGATTGTTAATTACACCAAATCGATTGTTAATTATACCAAATCGATTGTTAATAACACCAAATCGATTGCTACAGTCCTATTGCGCAATTTCTGAGCCACTGGTGATAAATTGACCCTGATGATCGGACGACATTCACGCTCACTTCAGTGTTACTCAAACCTAAGTAAAAATCTTAATTGCAAAAGATTAAGCGAACAACAGCGCTAAATAACATTGATATTTCGGTAACATCAGGGAAGAAGAAGAGTATATGCTCCAAGATTCAGAGTCGAAGCTAGCCCCTAAAAGTGGGGTTGCTTTTCCCTGCTAATAAATTAACATATTATGCTATTAAATGGGTATCTATTTTTGAGTTTTTACTGATTCTATCCGTTGAATTCTGCAATGTTTCTGAGTCCAGACGTTGATACGCCACCAAAGAAGAAATTCTTCAGTAACACTGTGTCTGTAGGTCGTATGTAATATCAGCTATGCGAGACAAAAATGACAACAAGATTACGCAATATGGAATTCGGAGTTGGCACCCCTCACTTACATCAAATCAAATCAAGTATCTATATTACGAACGCGACAGTATGTATAGCAATTTACATGATCACGGAGACAGTGTTCATATGTATTAACATATATATAATTAAAATATAGCTATATATAGCCCAATTTTGAAAGTTTTTGCAGCTTGCATTGCAGCTGTAATGTACGACTAAATTCTAAGTGTAGGGCCTATATTAAGTTTCCGTGAATGCGAATGGAACTAGGAAGCACTATTCAAAATTGCCGAGCGAGTGCGATTGCTACCAATCGGGGTATCAATTGCACCGGAAACCGTCGATCACCGGCCACGGCGAAACTACACCACAGCTTAAGCTTCACGCTTCACTCAGGTATATTTGACAGCAATATCCGCTGCAGCCTAGACTACCGGGAACAACACTGCAGTCATAGTTTCCGCAAGATCTTATCACCGAGAAAAATGGAAAATGGGATGAATTGCAAAGAGTAGAGAGTAATCCGCATATTTCAGGGTATTCAACTTATTGCGGGTTGAGTGAATTGCAGAGAATAGAGAATAATCCGCATGTTTAAGGGCATTCAACTTATTGCGGGTTGAGCGGCTTTAAGCCATGAGCAGCCTAATGACAGTAGTTTGGTTTTGATAGTCAACAGAAGGATTTAGTTGCTAACCCATCAACTCGATCTCCTCTCAGGTATTCAAGTTACACTTCAACATCGTTATCAAATACAAGACGTGTAGACTAACGGTACGTAGAAAGTGTTCAGACACACGAAGAAAATGTAACAGATAGCTCAGAATGGCCTTAATTGTATTCCGTAACCGATACGATTATTTAGGCCATCTTGTCGTTAAGGCCTCAAGTAGCTAAAAATTATAAATCTGGATGGGTATAAAATGAGAATATGTAACTTACCATACGCTATGCGTACGCTTAAGTGAGCGTGTAGCCATGCAACTATATTCTGGCGTAGCTAGCCGATGTCTGTTGGCTTTTTTAAAGATTGACTAAATGTTGGATGATGGAATAAGACACAGCGGGTTTCTTAATTAAGCTTTCGGACTAAACGCGCTTTTTGATCGACGCGTTTACATGTCGTCTCTATATTTACAAACGAGTCGATATTCAGCGGGCCAATGAAGCGCGAAATCTGCTTTTGACAATTAAGTCACCAGAAGACAGCGATCCATCTCATACGATGTCACACAAAATTAGTTTGAACAAAAGAATGCTCGAACGGTCAAAATGACAAAATTCTAAAGAAGATATGCCTACCAAATTTATGTCAATTTACATTGCCAACAAGCTTCCTTTACATCAAATGCATTACGCAAATATCAATGTACAATGATCGAACAACGGACAGCAGACGGCTTTAAAGATAAGAGTCTAACTAGCAAATGAAACAAATAAATAATTCTTTCGCTCTGCATTACGGCGATGAGATAAAGATTATTATTAGAGAACGGTATTTGAAGTAGGCCCTATTTCGTATTTGGCACATTCAAGTTGTAGAACGCATTAAATCGTATCTCTTCAACATTGCAAATTTTGTACAGTCATTTGCATCAACATAACAAAACTGCTTAAATTGCAAACGTGCTTTATTACAACAGAAAGACATTATCTCCGCGCAACCTTCCGGTGTCCATCCACACCGCGTGGCAGCGAACTCACGTTGAAATTGATTCAGATCCAGCGGTCGTGAACTCCCCAGCCAACACTATCACACGGAGTTTATTTCATTAGGGGAACTACAATGCGTCGCCGTGCGGAGACCTGAATGGGTGAAAGCTCGTGATCGTGACAAATGGAAGAGTAATCGAGAGAGGCACCTTGGCGCATGGAACGCGTGCTTAGTGACGCCAGCCCTTGACTTCCGGCGACTAATAAAGCGCCATTATTATACTTTCCATGCAAATCGGGTGCTAAAAATAGTAAAAGCGCGCAATAGCTGTATAGCAAAAACGCATTGTCGATCATATTCAGCGACATATTGACATTAAAATAAATTTATACGGGTCTTAATATGCGGATCTATGCGGGTTTATACGGGTTTGTACGGGTTTATACGGGTTTAATATTCGGGTTTATACGGGTCTTATTATCTTCAAACATTCCTCTTCACACAACTTCTTTTCAAGTTTTCGCCGTGTTTAACGCAGGGGCGTCGATCCATCGGTGCCCGGGGTTGTAGTGGGGGGGGGGGGGGGGGGG
>JAQIWG010003157.1:0-18498 GCA_034695025.1 Chamaedrilus cognettii
AAGAGGTGTGGTTCGATAATAGTTTAGAATCCTTGAGCAAGGTGCTGGAGAGGCAACGCACATAATAGCATTCTGCACAAAGTCCTCCAAATATGCTATTTTGCATACAAACGACCCGACGGCGCCTCTCTCATAATAAATCGTTTCACCTGGATACCGAGAACTGGTAGCGTAACAAGGTTGGAGCCAACAGGGGTACTGTCCGCTCCGGGCGCCAGGGGGGGGGGGGAGGGGCGCCAATGGCGCAAAAAACTATTGAATATAACACCGTAGGCCTAGGCCTAAGTTTGAGAGCCGAGAAATTGCTGCGTTTTTTACGTGTTAAGTTAACAGTGAGGAGGCCATGGAAAAATGGCTGCCGTGAGAATTTTTTTGTTTGCGACATCCCCCTCCCCCCAACTCACTGGATAAGGGTAGAAAGTCTCCCGGAGGCTTGAAATATACTTGTGTGTTAAAAAATCCCACACGCCCCTGGGGCGGGGGGGCAGTGCCATTTTGAGATTTCGTCCCGGGCGCCAGACAATTGCTGGATCACTGTACCGAACGCCTTCCCAACGCTACGTTTGACCACACGGCGAGCCGTTTGCATTGGTCACGAGTTCGCAACAACGCAGCAACTTTCCCAAATCGGGTGCATAATATTTCCTGTGATAACAGCCGCATCTATTTATCTATTTGCCAGTGGGATATCGGATAGTTTCTCTGGCTTTATACAGATCGCTGGAAGGGCTTATCTGCAGCTGTATCGTTTAACATCAACAGCGGCATCAGTATCATTACGACTGCCGCCACACACCTGTTTATACCATCGCAGACTGCCTGGCAAGCAAACTGGAGCGCGCGAATAGGCATGAGGGATTTATACAACTCAGGGGGTAAACACCCGTTCTCACAATCAGAAACAACCCCCCGGAAATCTTATCCAAACACCACCCCTCAAAACCCCCCCTCCGGGAGTGTTGATAAATGAGTAGAATAGGGAAAAAGTTTGATTGATGATCTAAAATGAACCTAAAGTTGAAGATGTGCTCGTGTTAGGAGCACATTTTTTGCGTTAGCACCCCCACCCCTGGTCGGAAATTGTGGCGACGGTGAATATAGGATGAGAATTAGAACTAATTTCTGTCAGCCCCCCCCCCTCGCGGTCGCGGGTTCTGTGCGAGAAGTTTCACCCCACCCCCCCCCCCTGATTTCTGCAACACCCCCCCTGGAGGGAATTCCTGTATAAACGCCTGACAAGCGTGGATATCTTGCTAGTTATCCTGTTCCACCTCGCGCAGTGTCTAGAGCACGCGTTGTCTACATGTAACTTTTTGGCAAATAGATAGTTTCGTTTCACGCGCGAAGCCGAGAAAAATGCTAAAACTGGTGCTTTGACTCGAGAACTGGGTTTGATTCGTTGGCGGGCGTCGTTACTTTAGATGGCTGATAGGCTAGTGATAGCTTCTCGATGTCACACCGGGAAGATGAAGTGAAGGCGGCTGGCTTGGTGTGTTAAAACGAGCTTCCTTCTTTGCAAGGTCGTATCCCTTGATTGATTTGATAACTATGAACCTCGCCAAGTTTAGCAGGCTTGACTCGCGGCCTCTGACTACATTGGCCTACCCCCATTTATTCTTTGCGGCATAGCATTTTGCAGGCGTTTTTTGACATTCGTCCTATACCATTCTTATCGTTTTAAACATGATTTCAAGTCTTCCTACTAACAGACTCATTGATCCAATCATAATTATGTCTAGGCTAAAATCCGCTGTGTTTTATCCGCCCAAGTTTTGTACGCTGCACATTTAGCTTCAATTAGTGGGCTACACGCTGTGGAGCATGTTTTTTTATAGACCTTGGATTTTTTGCATACAGTAAACTTTGTAATAAATTATTGCTGCTAATAAACCCCTGCCATCGCTTTTTAGTGACGGATTAACGCCGCACGATATCAGGGCAGACTCGAGACGAATAGGTCCTATTTATTACCTGTAGACACAAGAATTGCACTTCTTTGTTGTGTTGGTATAGGTGCAATAATTCATTAACGCCATTAACTGTATAGGGGCGATATTAAAACTTACAAAAGGCTCACATTTTTGGGATAATTATTTTTTTTAGTACTCGTCGAAAACTTGTTCTGACAGCAGCAGCCTTTGAAGAGAAATTTATCAGGAATCATTTTCATTCTAAACCTGTGATCAGATGAATAAGTTCGATGGCGGAGCCTGGTGCATGGGTCCCCAACAATTATGCTTTGAGAGAATTAGCTGACATGAGGTGGTGGCAGGCTATTAGGTGTACCCGCCGATCCCGAGCCTTGAAGCCCCGCTGGGACAGGTGTGGTGTAAAGAACACCGTTTAATCAGTGAGGAGCACGGCTCTGGCTGACTGTTGTCGATTTTCTGAAGTTTGCAGTAACAACTATGCACTCATGCACGCAACACCTTTCTCTTTGATCTTTGATCTTTTGCATATCTTAGCGCATGGATAATGACATGATATATTACACCACTGCGGGCGTCGATTTGTTTTCAACATTGAAGGGGTCCAAATAAATTTAGTTGAGGATCGATCCAAAGTAAAGAAGTTAAAACGCTGTGAGTTTGCATATATGAGGTGCATCACAATCTCAAATATTAGAGGGGTCTAAGAAGTCCTTTCAAAATATTTGGAGATGTGTGCCTCCCCGGCTCCCTCCCCAAGAACAACGCTTACCCAAGTCTATGCTCTAGGCTTACATAGGCCTGCCGGCTATGGTGTCATCATAAAATTATGCAAATTGAGATAGTAAAACATCATTTGCTTGAATAATAGGTGCGGAGAAGTGCAGCAGACTACATGTATCGGTACACGCAGAAAGAGGCTTTGATAATGCTTTGGTTCAGTAAGCTCATTTGTATACAGCATTAAGTATGTGATACTAAGAATATGTATTAAGTTTGCTGTTAGACTAGTATTATGTCAAGAATTGACTTGAGTCTCGTGTGTAACAAAATAGGACGCTGGACGGTCGCGTCGCCAGGGGTCAGATTCGCAACAGAACGTCGTCTCTGATCAGAGCTCGAGCCTCAAGAACCTCCACCTTCTCCGCTGCACACTCAAATAGGTATAGTAACCGCTGAAGCTACCTTTATTTCTTGCGTGTGCTGATTTTAAATGCGATGACACGTCGTGTAAAACGTTTCAATCTATGCACAAGCCAACACAAATAAAAGATAAATACAAATGTATGATCGGATACAATATATGCAAAGAATTGGCTTGCAGTCCAGAACTTCCCGGGCAATTGTAAGAGGCGACTAAAGAGGGAAGAGCAGAATGTGCATTATGGGGACTATTATTGTGTCAAGAATTGATTTGGGTTGTGTCTGCAGTTCTAATGACACAGAACACTGGACGGTTGCGTCGCTAGAGGTCAGATTCGCAACAGGAATCGTCATGATAGTCATCGTGTTAGCTATCCTCCGCACAGAACCGAACTGTAATAGTCTTCGTTACTATACACGGTTCTTAAACTTCTTAAGCCACCACTATGAAAAAGTTTCGAGGAATTGGGAGCCATTTGGGAGAACTGTTGAGAAGAAGAGGCTTCGCCCTCCCCCCCTCTTGCAAATTTGCTGCATAGAGTAGAGTATAATTCTTGGCCTAGCTCCGCCCCCACAACTTAAAAAATCAGTTTGAACCCTCAATTTGCTATACCATTGGTTCTGACTCACTCGTGCCCCTCTGCGTTATTTCCAGGCGTACCAACTGTAATGTGTTTCGACTCGAGCTGGACATGTTACCAAACAGCGTCGTGGAGTTCAACGTCACATATCAGGAGCTGCTGCAGCGCTGGCGCGGCCGCTACGCGCACTCGATTGCGATCAGTCCGCGCCAGCTGGTCAGAGACCTGCGCGTGGACGTCAAGATACGTGAGTGGAGTGATTTACAAGATCTGAGAGCCGTCGTGCTGAAGGGATCCAAGCAGTCAAACAATGCCACGGGTAGGTGTACTTTTGAGTCCTCAGAATTACTAGGGGTATATTTTTTTTCAAGTCATGAGAATTTATCATGAACTTTGAAAGGGTTCTAAACAGCTAAGCAGTGCTATGGGTAGGTTTATTTTACGTCATTGGAATCGCTAGTTTAATTTATTTTAATTAATTGAAATTCGGCTTAAATGCGGATGTTATATACGGTGGTTAGATTTATTAATGATCTGGTACTTAATTCTATCGATCCCTACAGTGCTGGATTTACACCAATTCTGTGGAGGCCCCCATTCAAAACGAGTAAGTTTGAGCATAATATTTTAACTATATTGTTCTTCATTTGACGCAACAAATAAGCGTTGATCATTCGTACTTAGTGTCGCAACAGCAGCAACTTCACGGAATAATTACGTAGGTTACAAAATTATTGGGTAAATTTGCTGCTGCAGCGCTGTTTGCAGCTGCGTTGTAGCTGCAGGCTACGTTACGCTTCAAATGCATTACTGAAAAAAATTCGTGTGCATCATTTGTGGAGGCCTCCTTATTTGCGGAGGCCCGGGGCACGTGCCTCGTGCACCCCGCTATAAATCCGACACTGGATCCCTAATATGAGTCAGTGAAAAAAATATTCTTGATGAATGAATATTGAAAATAATATACTCTGTGTTGAACGCGTAAATTATATCCACAAGCAACACTATGCTTTGACTGTAAGGCTTAAATTCTAATAAATGCGTTTCAGCTATGGATGATTTGGTGCGAGTAAAGTACAGTTCGTCTCACTCCGGTCATGTGACCTTCACTCCGAGCCACTCAGAACAAAGAGCGTTCTCGACGCATGGACTCAACGATCAGCTGGTCGTGGAATATGACGTCAGAAGACAGCTCGACGCGGGCGAAATACAGGTATCACAAGCGTAGCTGGGCATCAATTTGATTACACCGTGTGGGCATTAATATTGTTGCAAGTATCAGATGATGCTTTTGAAAGGCTTACGTTTGAAAAACTAGTTTGTCAAAAACGAGTATTTCAAAAGCAAGTTTGTTTTTACGATACTCTTGAAATACAAGCTCAAGGGCACCAAAATCATACCGGTTCGAATATCATCTCGCTTTTGAAAAGCTAGTTCCGGTTTTTGCTTTGAGCGTTTACACAATGCTTTAGAACTGCTTTCGTTTTAAAAACTAGTGTGTCTAAAAATAGTTTGTTGAGACGATAACCATATTTTTCAAATGCTTCGTCTGGCGGCCGGATTAGGGTATGCATTCTTGTGCACGATGCAGGAACTGTATGAAAATTTGGGTGCCACCTTGACAAGAAGAAATATGTTACCCTAATTTGTTATCGTGATGTCAAAGGCAATGGTGGTGGTGGTTTTCGGGGTAGTAACAAAGAATATCATAGTCCAAAGAGCTTCTCCCCTACTTTAGTTGCCGTTAATGAACCGTCTGTTAACTCTGGGCTTCAGACCTATTCTCTTTTTACCCCGGTCTGCAAGGGTGATTTGGGTTTATTTCATAGAGCATGGGCGACGAGATTCTCTATTTAATGCTCTCAATATTAAGGTCAAACTGTCATCGGTTTAGTGTTTAAGAATACATTTATAAATCTCCTCTTCTCAGGGTTTCATTCAGTGCTATATACCTTGTCTATCGCCTCGCTAAGGTGTTGCTACAGTTGCTTCATCGAGATGGTACAACTGGTCGTTTAGTTCGGCCCTGAGCATCTGCTTTGTAACCTTGCAATACATTTGCTTACGCTCAGGCGGCTGTGCAGCTTCCATACGATGCGTTTGAACAGCAACAATTTGCTTTTGAAGCGTTTAGTTGCAATGGATGGTCTGTATCTGAAAAAGTCAAATAGTATGGAGCCTGATTGTTTTTTATTCAGTGCGATGATATAGCAGGACTACATAGACTGATGTACTGGGCTATAATAGTGTGTTGTGTCTTATCTTTAAAGATACCTTAATTTTTAGTTTACCTAAGTTGACAGTGATAGTATAATGGAAGCAATAAAAAACAAATAAATTGGTTTTTCAATTCTCTGTAACAACCTGCAATACTAACCAGTCAGAGCTATATTATGATTAGAATTTATAGTGCAACTTTAGTATAAAAGTACTATACTGGTGCCATTTAAACCTTCTGACAAGAGTGACAATAGTCATGCAGTTGACACTTAATGATCTACACCATTAAGCCATGACGCTGCTTCATTAACATGTGTACAATGTGTACAATTTTTTTAATGCGTGTTTTTGTCGTTTTCAATAAATGTCACTTGTGCAGTTTTTCCAACCAACAAAATAATAATACTCTGCTTTGTTATCAGACCAAGGACGAATATTTTGTTCACTTCTTTGCCCCCGTTGGTATCGAAGCGATCAACAAGAACATCCTCTTCCTCCTTGACGCCAGCATATCCATGTCCGGCGCCAAAATGGCGCAAGTAACGGAGGCGATATCGAACATTCTCGACCGCCTCAAGCCTGGGGATTTCTTCAACGTCATTGCCTATTCGACGACGCTCCAGTACTGGCAGGCAGACGGCTTGCATCCACCCACATCGAGCAATCTAAACAGTGTGAAGGAGTTCATCAACGCCATCAATATATCGACTGGTAAATCTAAGCTGCGTCTAAAAATATTTTGACAATGCGCCCCTGCTATTTGTGCTGTGGCCATGAGTGATACAAGAATGATCTTTCAGCAATGATTTTTTAGTCAAGGTTTTTCGCTGAAGCGTTTCGTAGTCTGGCATTTAGTGTGTTGTTGGATATTGGAGATTGTTTTGTATTAGTGGTTTAGATTGGTATGTGTGAGCATTTCGCAAGCAATTATGGTGCGATTATAACGGTTGGTTAAGTATGAAGTTTAACGGAGTGCTTTTGATCTGTTTTTTAATTTGACACAAGCGTGTTAAGTAGCATTGAAATTAAGTTATTTAGTCTTGGTAAATTTGTACAAAATGTCCCTTTGCTTCAATTTGTTAAACTTAAATTGTAGGCTATTTTAAAATCAATACTTTCTTATATACTTCATCTGACTTCATCTCGATTCTCGGTCAAAAAAGACAGCAGCATTCATTTGAGCCTTGACATTCCTTTTTATTTTGTGATTTCTCAGACAAAAAATTGTTTACAATGCCCGATTGAAATTGATTTTAGTTTGGCATTGTTCTAGGCTCCAACATGAACGATGCTCTGCTGCGTGGCGTTGATCTGCTAGTCAAGCAAGAGGAGCTCGATGTGCGGGTGACCAGAGTGTCGATGTTGTTCTTTCTCACTGACGGCGGACCAACAACAGGCATGCAACTGGCTGAATTACTTATACTTGGTCACTCTCAATTAATTGTTTGATTTAGCTATCATCGTCAACTTCAATTGGTTTAATATCGAGAACTTTTAACTCCAGAAGTAGGCTACATCAATAACAATCTAGACTTTTATTGATAATAATAGAAAGATATCTTTCTTTCATCACAGTTAATTAATCAGACTTTATTGATTGTTGAACTTTTGTCATCAAAATAGTAAAAGCCCGTGATATGTTTGACTCGCTGCTCCTCGTATACAACAATAGAATATAATTATTTAACAATTTGGGTTTCCTGCATTCTAGTAATGCTTTTGTCGGGTTTTTCATGCTATATTTTGTCAAAGTTTGAGAACTTACATGTTTATGACAACTTATGATATCAAGAAATTCTATGGAGTGTTTGAGAGTTTTTCATCCCATGCTTTAGGTATCACGGATCAGGATCGCATTCTGACTAACGTTCGTCAGGCTAACGGTGCGCGCGTGTCGGTCCACGTCGTGTCAGTGGGTGGTGACGTCACGATGCCTTTCGTGCAGATGCTTGCGCAGCAGAACCGCGGCCTGCACCGACACGTGCACCGCGTGCACGACATCCAGTCTCAGGTCCTGTGCTGTAATATCTTTCGCCGATTCGAACCCTATACCATAGTGATTAAGGCCTTGGATGCGATATCTGAGGCCTGGGGTCTCATCCATGTACATTTTTTAAGATTATCTTAAATTTTCACCTAACTCAAATTTAAAACAAATAAAATCCATTCGCCGACCGCAGTGATGTCATCATTCGGTTCGCGCGCGACAGTGCGGAGTTTTCAATAAAAAAGATAAGATTTTCCAAAGATTCTCGTAAGGCAATCTTAGGACTAAGATTGCCATAAGATCGCCTCCTGAATGAGGCCCCAGGGTTCAAGTCCCCGCACCGCAACTATGAAACCATGTGTTACAGGCCCCTATGGGTAGTATAGGACTTTTAAGTGTACAGTTCTTCACAGATTGTGCCTTTCTGAATAAAAATCTGCAATTCAAAGTGCGATCTGTGTGTGCAGTTGTGAATCAGAAACTGTCCTGTTTTAAATTTTAAAATATGCAGTTTTTTGGAACAGAAAATCTGCATTTAAAAAATCTCTCAGCTCCACCCCCCCCCCCTACGTTCATGAATTCTGCGAAGCAGGAAAAATACTTCTGTGAGCCGACTCTCTGTCTGTGTGGTTTTACAACTGAAACTCCTCAAAAATGTGAAATTCTAAATTTTCACTAATATATAGTCTACCGTTGCAGGTCAATGCCTTTTACGATGCGCTTGCATCTCCACTGCTCAAGAACGTCAGAGTGCGCTATGACGATGACGTCGACGACGCGTCGCTATCGGAGACGGACTTCCCCGTCTACTTCGAGGGCTCGGAGCTCGTCGTCGCGGGCAAGCTGAGAAGTGTTCCGAACCCTTTCACGGCCAAAGTCTCCGGGCTCAGCGCAAAGGTAGATAAACTAACTAATCTCTTTTTTTGTTGTCTACTGTGTTAATGTCCATGTTTTCATGCAGGTTTGGACGTATGCACTCTGATGAGGACTGCTGGAGCTGGGTTTTTACGACCGGATGCCCTTCCTGATGCCAACCACATGAATAATTAATTATCTGGCACGGGGTTAGCAGCAAGCGATACTTGTGTGCTTAACAGCCTTGCTGAAGGGTCTGTAACGCCATGGTTTAATAGTTTTCATTTAACCATCATTTTTGTATAGTACACCTGCTTATATACTTACTCAGCAAGTTTTTTGAGTTGCAATATAAATAAACTTTACGTTAAAATTCTGAAACTTATGTTTCCAGAGCTTCATGTCCTTGGACCTGAAAGTGAAGTTGCAGCGGGCCGGCAGGGATGACGGGGCGCGGCAGGGCCGACCCATCAACGTGGCCCAGCGCGCCTGGGCCTATCTACTGATCAGAAAACTGCAGCGCAAGACTCTTGAGTCGACTAACGGCTCAGTGAGAGCCGCCGCACTGTCCTCCATACTCCAGATGTCACTGCAGGTAGAATATAGTGCAGGTGTGGTGAAATAAAGTATTCCCCTTAAAATATATCCACTCATAAACTTTACCATTAGGAGGAAATCTTTCCGTACGTACGAAAAATTTTCCCCCATATCATGAAGTTGATGAGGGATACTTTTCGGACGTGCGAGAAATTTCCCCCATTGTTTTCAATGAAATCATTTTTCCCCTGCAACGGACGATTTCATCATGGGGGAAATATTTGAGCGTGAATGAAAAGTTTCACTCCTTTAATACTATCGAATGAATTAGACCTAAATGAAACAGACCTGTGTCGGCTATATTTTTTTGCAACTTTCATATATTTGATTTCACATGGCGTCACTTTGTTTGTTTCATTATTTTTTATTCATGTTGCTTGCTGCCATTGATTTGGTGTAATAAAGTTTTTGGACTTTATCCACAAAAGTTTTAAGTTCAAAGACTTTTAATTTTTAATGATTTAAGTTCAAAATTGTAGTTACTCAAGTAAGCCTACTTAAAGATCGAAACAATGTTTAAATTGTCATAAGACTGCTCAGATGCAGACTATAGCAAAGTTGCTTCACTTGAATTCACACATATTCCGAAATGCCTTCCCCCAAGCTGTCTGCAAAAGGAACCTCATTTCCTATGCAAGCGGATGCAATCCAGTGGTTCTCAGCATAGAGAACGTGGATTGATTCGTGTCTACTTTGGCGAACCTATATAGTTGGAACATGCGCAAGCAGTGTTGATGGCTGATGATTAGCATCGATTTTGATTCTAACGAGATCGTACACTGCATCGCTCACGACATGTAGGCCTATTTACATTTGAATAGACTATCTGGAACCTATCTAAAACCCAAAATGTGTTATTCATTCTAATTAATACGAGAATTAAGTCCAGTGCTTGTTATTATTACGTAACTTTTTTGGCATCTATTTGACCACTATCATCTATGGCATTTATCAATGAACACCATCACAATCTTCCGTGAAATAAATGAACTCCAGTCGTATTTTAAAAGATGTTCATTTCAGCAGAAAAATTTTCGTTCGCGCTCAAAGCTTCCCCGTGATGAAAGCATGCGTCGCATTGGAAGAATTATTTCATTCAGAACAATGGGGGAGATTTCTTGTACGTCCGAAAAGTATCCGCTCATAAATTTTACGATCTGGGCGAAATTTTTTGTACGTCCTGAACGTATCCCCCCCTATTATAAAGTTTATGAGCGGATATTTTTGCAGGGGGGAATAAATCGTTCGTGACACACGCTCGGGGCGTCTGTTACTGACTAAGGGTCTCGTTTCATGATGCATTTTTTGCATGCAGATTTGTGTGCAGGAATTTAATTTTTTAATTTTTTAATTTCACCATTGTTGACTGCAAGCCGACGCGCGCACAGTTGCAGTGAATATAACTGTGATGTCATTTCGCCGCTGGTTTTTTTTGTGCTTGCACGAAACATGTTTTATTCATGCGTCGGATAACGCATGATGGAAAACACGTTTTATTCATGCGTTGGATTCTAACCTTAAGTTTTTTGGCTTTCAGATGCCAATGCCATTTTCTGTTTTCGAGACGCCAGGGTCTTCATTTCTGGCGTTGCAGCCGTTTACAGTCTGACATAACAATAGATGCAACGCAATTTCAGCGACGCCGACACCTTTAACATCTGTTAAATTTGTTCATGTGCAGCATTCATTCTTGACACCAACGACCTGCATGATATTTACTGAATTTAAAGAAAGCCTCAGCTCCCCTGTTTGTCCGGGAGATGTCGACCAAATTGGACACAAATCATGTAAGCTCTCATATTTAACGACCGCTTAGGCAGAAGATTTTTGCTGTAATCATGTACATGTAAACAATTTTTCATAATTTTGTATTGTGCTATAGACCAATTGCCTACTTGCATCAGCATGTTGAATGAAATCTTCAATGCTTTATTTGGAACCGCAACAGACCATAACTTTTTTTTACCCATACAATGCAAGCTTCTACGTCATTCTATGGCGTGCGAATTTGAAAATATAGTAATGATAGAAATGATATGAACTGGTTATTGCATGGTTGGGTTCATAAATTCGAGGGTAGTAGATCATTGAGACATTTTGTTTCTAGTAAGGCAACACCTTGAACGATATGGGAAGATGGAAAACATTGGTGCAGATCAGAAATCACAAAGTCCGCGCACATTTGGTACGTTGCGCGTTACTCAATTCACATTTCATTCAGAAATGATCAACTTGGCTCTTTTTTGCGACTGTAACACTGCTTCCTCATTCAATCATTAGTTTACGATTCATATTATTTATTAACGTTACAATTAGCATTACGTTACAGTTTCTTCATTATTCTACTCACTGCAGTTTTATTGACATTGTGTTATTGGTTGATGCTTTATATAATATGCATTGTCAAAATATATCATGCCTGATAAATGCACATTCAAAATTGAAATGTATACAGAATTTTAGATACAGATTTAGGATCATACTTGGTTAGTTATTTTTTTTAATAATTTTGGACCATGACACGCTTCATACTGGCTATTGCTCGCCTGGGTCTTTAGTTGGTCAATGATGAAATTCAATTGTTTTTAGTGGATAACGACCCACATTTTCTGGTAACGGTAAATGGCATATCGGACGCGGTGTGCTTTGACATTGACGGATCTCCAGGCATTGTATACCAGCTGCTGCATGACAAAGTCTCAGGTACCAGAATAATTAAATAAGTTTTAAATTAGGCGTTTGATCTAATTACTAACCAATAATAATTTTGAGTTTCAGAGTTGTCAAAAAATAATTTTTATGTCACGGTTTAGTTTAAATAGTAGATAGTAGCTATGATATGATTTTTCTCACTTAACATGGTCTAGCCGCTTGGAATGTTTTGCCAGCATTAACGTAATTTCAGCGCTGCTCGCTTCATAATCGAAGCATACATATAGAGAATTGAATTTGCCGATGATAAGCAGAACACAGCGAATCTGTGTACCATAGCGATATTTCAATATTTTATGACCTTTCCATTATTGCAAGATGAAAGCAATGTCAGAAATCTTTTTATCTTTTCAGAAGTTTTAAGACACGCATCTATGAAAATGATTGCATTTTAGGTCTTCCCTACTTACATCATCTTTGAATCATGAGTCATTTTTGTTTATTTGCATAGTAATACAGCTAACTCGTAGTTTATAAACCGCGCATCAATCTATTCATTTGTTTGTCGTGAATATCTAGATATCACGGTCAACGCGCTGATAACGAGCAAGCAGATGTCGAACAACAACGCCGGGTTCCCCAGTCACCGAACCTATCTGGGTCGTATCTCTGTGCTGCACGGAGAACACGGCATCGTCGTCGATCCGTTCAGGATCTTCCTCGGGGAGTCCTGGTATGACTGGAACAAGAACAGGACCAAGAACGTCGACAATTCTCTGATGGTGCAGGTCAGGGCATATTTCAGAAAAATTTACAACTTCATATGTTCTCTCAGAAGACAGTTTTTTTCTTTCGTGCATAAATTGCAAGCGGAGGGGGAGGATGACCTTTCATGTTCGTGCAGAATGCGCGAGTGGGAGAATGCTGACGGAGACATTTTTCCTCTTGTCTAGCGAACATGCAACCGGGGGGACGGAGACTGAAAAAAGTTTTTCAGGCTATTCCTAGCAGCGCTTTATTGCAAAAAAATACGCACTCGAATTTTACAATTCTAAATACCCTACAATGTATGCTGCCTGTGTGCAATGCTCAATTCAATTTTATTTATCACTGCAAATTTGCGTTTACAACCGCACATTTTGCGTACCACTGCACACTCTAAAATATGTCCTGGTACAGGTGGTGGCGAGAAAGTGCGTGGTGTTGAGAGTCAATGGCAACGTGGTGTTGAGAATCCTGAGGCATCTCGTGTCACCATTGCATCCGTACAAAGTCAGCTTTTTGGGGTTCTACATCGAGGACGGAGCAGGGTTGTCAGAATATGTTCATGGTTTGATTGGTGGGTCTTCGCAAAACAGATATTGTGTTTTGTTTTTGTTTTTTATTGATGGTTTAACGATCCTAGAATGAATATACCTGTAACCAATTTTTCCATTTTCTATTTTTGGATTAAATGACGTTATGCTCAACGCCTGCTACTGAACAGGCTTACAATTAGGCTTAATTTAATTAGATAATTAGGTGCTTTCTGTGCATTCGACATATTTTGATGTCTGTTGACCAACGTCATGCTTCTAAATGTCTGTCCTGAGAAAATGGTATCTATAGGGTTAAATACTTGAATGTTTTCTACATCGGCAAACAACGCTATTCCGTTTTCGTTCAATTTAACAGGTCAATTTCTACATCAAACTGCGTCGATGATTCCCTCCTCGATGGTCATGCGAACGCGCTCTGACGGCGTGAAGCTTCAATCCAAGCTGACCTTCAGCGGGCCTCACATGTCGCACCGAACCGTGCGCGCCGTGCTGGCCCATCGGCGGGACATGGAGCTGAAGAGACAGCTTCCCTGCTGGCACGTCGCCAACAATGCCGCGGGGCTCATTAAGGGACTTCCGGCGCACTACAGTGTTCCACATTTACTGTATAGGAAGTCTTCGTTTGTGCACTTTAATGTGAAGAAGTGAAGGAGAGATGATGGTGGTTGAGTGATTTACATTGCAGTTACTTTGCATCTGGTAGTTGTGTCGTCGTATTTGCTGATGCTTTGTTGCTGAACTGCTGTTGTGAAAAGCAAGATTATTATGATACCCATCAAACTAGTGGTGCGGGCAATATACAGTATTAAATTATTGTGCAGTACATTGCTATAAGATGCATGATATGATTTTTATGCCAGCTCTGAAGTGATTGATATTATGACGTCATGATGGAGTGCGTGGGTTATTTGAACCTCTTGATCAAGTATGATTGAGGAAGGACTGGCACTTCGTGCAATGTCTTTGAGCTCATGCAGTCACACGCTCATAGGCCTATATTCATCAGCAGCCAAATGATATTGGCAATAACAAAAACTCGGTTGCCGTTTTGTTCGCATTGCTGCATTCTCTATTTAATTTATATTATTGCTTGAAATGGGGCTGAATGCAAATGCACCATGTGGGATTTAGATTGGTTTAAAAAATGTGCACAGTTTATTTACCAATAAGACCGTCCCAAATATAGATTAGCTCGTTACCGAATAACTACAATTATGTTGCACGAAGTAGGCCTATACTCCAACGAGGGCCTGGGGTGAAAAAACATTTGACAATTTTTTTGTATAAAGTAATAGGCCAGCCAAAAATTTTGCACTCATTTATAACGAAGCCATCTGTCATTCAGTTAGGCGCACCTTCGTCAAATCTGTTGTCAATGGTCAAGCTAGGCTCGTTAGAGAAGTGTTACGGTTAGGGTTGGATTGAAGTCAGGTTTAGTGGAATTTATACTTTTAATAGTCGGTGATTATTATCATGTGGAGATTTCACGATACTGCACGTAGCCAATATGCTGATGCAGCCAGCGGCTGTAAAACGAATCAACATGATAAAAATAATACAGTTATTTCTTTACTTTGCAAAAATCAAATAATTGTACGAATTGTGTAATTTACGATTTAAATTTGCCGTATTGGACTCCTAACAAGTTAGAACCCCTGGGACCGACAGTGATCCGATCGCGCGTCGGTGTGATATTTAAGTCTTTAATTTTATTCATTGATTGTATATTTTCAGTTAGGGCCTAATGTGTGTCCTTCGAACTTGTCCATGATTTGTCATCCTACGTTCGTAATTCGGACTCTGTAAATGGGACTAGTCTTTACTTTGGAGGATGGGCCATTAGGGTCTCAAGTTTTATATCATTCACAATGATATACCATTAAGATATATCTTTTGCACTTATCGAAGATTTTTAAAATATTGTTCTCTTTTGAATTTTGATATAGGGTCTCTGCTTTGTAGGTACCATTCATCGTGTCTCTTGTAAACTTCAATTGAAGAATTCAACAATGATCTCTCGATGATCTCATAAGACCTTCTGTTACCGAACAGTCTGAGGAAGATTTTTCAGAAGTTTAGCAATCAACTCAGCCACTCAACAACATTGGACTTGTCTGATTCTCGAGGGCTAATCTCTTGTTGGCGATGGGTCAGACTGGTTCTGGGATTGCTCGAAAACTTTGGTCGCCGTTCAAGGGTCAGAAGAGTACGTCGACTAACTTGGAGCCAGATCTGTCAAACAGTGCTGTGACGCCTTTCGTGTTCAAGCGCACCGGGTTAGATGACATAATCGACGGTTCTATACTTAAATCACTTATTTGCGTTGTAGTGAGACGTATGTTATGTTTCATTGTTGAGCTGCGCATCGCTAATGTAAAGCAATACCAGTAATATAAAGCTGATGTCAAACTACCAGTCTTTTTCATTCAACAGTACTTAACCAGGCATGTAATTTTGACTAATTTACCAGTGTAGATGAGTAGAATTGATGTGATTGATAATGAATAGTCTATTTTATTCACTGTTTGCGGATTTGTCTATGTAAAGAATGTTGGCCATAAATTTTAATAAATTGTATACAGGTAATACAGTGTGGTGTAGGTCCTTAATGTGTGAGCCATCTAGTAATGCAATCCAGTTCGCTGACAACACTAACAGCCTAATTTTAAAACGCAGTCTTGCCTGATGGTTGCTAAAGGTCGATGTATATCAATGAGGAAGGAGACTTGGCGCACGAGTTCTATGAGGAAGTGCGAACTGCCACCGGGACTCTGATGAGGAGAACACCCTCTGAGAATCTCATGCCACAGGTGCTGCGAATAATTAAGCATTCAGGCTATTTGTATTTGGGTTTAAGTTCTATTTTGGATTTTGAGTGGGCTGTCTTTTAATTTGTGCCTATATATGCAGGACTGCATGAAATCATTTTATATGTCTGTTGCAGATTTTGAAAATTTGCCTACTGTAATTTGATAATTTAGCAATTTATATTCATTTAATGATTAATTTGATGATTAATTTAATGGAGATATAGTACTCATATCAGATTGTTAATTGATTTTTGTTATATTTAAGTAATTTATACGACTGAGTTGTTGGTTTTTACTGGTCAGTAGTTTTGGCCTCTACTTATTGAGCTTGTGTAAAGTGTATAATACAAAGAAAGCAATCAGAGATTGCACTGTGCTGTGCTGTAATAATGCTGATTTTGTGTTCAATTATTTATAGGGAGACGTCCCGCTTCAGTTACCTCGAATAAACATGGATTTTCCCGTCGTCATGTGGGAGGTTCGGAAGAGGTGATTGGTCGGATGCGGTTCTTTCATAGACATTAAAATTGAGTGCTGTCAGCCATGGATTAGATGGCTACAGACTTCAGTCAGGAAATGAGCGCAACTGTTAGATCACTGTTTAACACTTGGCAATCTACAGTATTGAGTTTCTTGTACTAGGTCAATGTGAAGCTTTGCATTCACATTGCATGAGAATATATTTAAATAATCAAATTGTTTTATTTAAATGCAGTGATTAATGGAGGCGGTGTGGCTTTCATGGCTTTCAGCTTTTTCTTGCGTCATCAAATTTTTCTATTGCTATAATCTTGACTAGCACAAAAAATTGTCTTCTTTGATTTCAATTAGACGTACATGTGAATTTTTTTGCGGCTGATGTTTCTGATGGATCTTCATTTTCACGTATTAAGGTATCTTATGATGCAGTGAGTATTAGTGAGCATTGAACGGTGAGTTTCAGTTTGTGCCACGATCACAAATTTTCGGTTGAGCAGCGAGTACAGTCTTCAACTTTCTTACTTTAAGTACATGCTGCTGGTGTTAAGCACGTCTTGTTTCATCATGTTGAACAATATTGTTGTTAATAGATAGAGGATATGGACTGCGTGCCACAAAAAGAAAATGTTACTCGAGGCTCAAGCGACATTCCTGATGTCTCTGCTTTATTTTGTGGTGACCAGTATCGAGGTATAATAACTGTTGTGTACATGAGTTCAGATGTTATTTGATGCCTAATCTTGATAGAGGTTCACCATATAGTACTACGAGGGTACTTCTATATTATAGAGGCTCTAGATCACTTATATCCTTTTGCAATGCCAGTGCACCGGCGAAAGCCATACTTGTGTCTGCTTGTTCATGTAACTTCTACATAGATATTGATGCTTGCTTTGCAGCAGAATTTGATATTTGAAAAACTGTTCTTTATTTCATGTCTCTAGACATATTAGTCAGTAAGAATTAGGGTGCCAATAATGTGCTCGGTAAAATATTGCAATCAGATGGTTAAAAAATATTGAATTAAGTAGTTCATGTCATTATCTCTTATGTGAATGTGTTGGGTCCTTTGCGTTGCAGTCTTTTCTAAGTAACATCAACTGTTTGACTGTACGTGTAATGTATTTGCTGCTACCGTCTCTGATATTCCTTTGTACATTTCCCTCAAACGAGGAAAGAGCTAATTTGTTGTACGGTCTTCTGACAATAATATTTCTCTACTAAATATGCTGCAATCAACTCACTAAACATTTACGATACATCTGAAAAAGTGTATGTGATTCCCTGTGTGATTTTGTCAATGTGTTGAAGCGGAGAAACCTGCTGGAGTTTGAAAATAAATTGTTAATAAAATTTGTATAATTGATCAGACCTTCCTTAATTAAATCTGCCGATATTGGGTTTTAATTTGGCTTCATAATATGAATTTCAGAACGGAGAAACCAAAAAAAACTTGAATAAATTTTGCATGGGGCTAAACATACTGTTTTGTCCGCTAGCGCTGTTACATGTATGTGTAATAAGAAAATAAGTTTATAATTTTGATGAAAATATGCCTGGGAGAATAATATTATTGTTACTGAAGATCATTGATGCTTTCAACAAGCGACTCAAATTCTCAACTCCTGACGAGGAGGATGATTAATGTCCAGTTTGGCACCACATAATATATCTCGCAATCGCATTTGCTCAAGAGAAGGTAAAGAAAACAAAGAAGAGTCTGCACTTGATTGGTTTAATGTCACCAGGGCTAGAGATTGCAATTCCGGAACAATATTTGATTTCCGGAATTTTGGGATTTCTTTCTGTCAAAATCCGGAATTTCAAAAAATTTCGGGATTTTTCATTATGAGCTTATTGCCAGTGCCGTAGCTAGCACCCCCCGCGCCCCCCGGCCGGGGGCCCGAGGTTAGAGGGGCCCCGGAC
>JAQIWG010003158.1:0-18496 GCA_034695025.1 Chamaedrilus cognettii
TGTTACCATTTAGTCCAAGTCATTTGATAAGAACATTGTTTAGCATTTTATCTGCCGAGGTCAGCACTGTCTGGTAGCCTGGCATAATTTGTTTGCTTTTTCTAATCTCTTTAATATTACACGTTTAGTTTGAACTGTCATGGATTCTGTACACTGTGCGATATTGTTATACACTGTATGTTTTGTACTGCCTTTGTGGCGAATAAAGTTCCATATTTCTGAAAATTCAGGCGTGAACTTGCTGATTGGTACCGACAGTGGACTAATGCTGCTCGATCGAAGTGGTCAGGGCAAAGGTTTGCATGAATTTATTAATTTTTATCTGTGCTACTAACTATCGAGAAAAGTTTTAGAGTCTCTTTAACGTAGTCCAGTGATGTCGGACTGGATGACAATGAAACTTTTTCAATGAATTACTTTCATGCTATATTTGCACTGCGATTTTGTGTAGGGATATGATCTACCATACCTCTTCCCTGTAGTGTATACATGGGCATCATCATGCTTACGCACAGGGTTTCACTCTCATGAAAAAGTCAACAAACTTTTTAGGGTCATGAAAAAGTCATGGAAATACATGGAATTACGTTAGTAGGGTCATGAAGAAATGATGGAAATAAAATAATTATGTCAAAACTCGTAGAATTTATATGAACTGATATATTTTGAACGATTACTATTTGACATGTGAAACTTGTGCGGTTGTGTAGTGATTGGATCCTCGGTATATCTATCTTGATGCATTGATATTGATAGATCTAACCAGTTCGATATATCGTTCTCTCGTTTTAGTCATGGATATCGTTGCATCAGGCACGGTTAAGAAATTGGTATGCGTAGTTGTAAATCCCGAAATGCCAAAAAAGGTCATTTTTGCCCAGAAAGGTGCCGTCATAAAAACCTTAGATTGATGGGTGTGGTTTAGGGAGTGGATCGATGCTGTGATGATTCTGTACAGTGTATCAGTTGATATCAAGGCGACGGTTTCAACAGCTTGAGGTCCTAGAAGGACAAAACATTCTCGTCACAATATCCGGATCAAAGAGCAAGATCAGGGTCTACTACTTGTCCTGGCTCAAGACAAAGATTTTCAAACACGATGGGGTTCGTAGCTCTTTAGTTTAAGGACAGTAATTTGACTACCTATATTCAAGATTTTTATCTTAAAGTTCTCTAATTGCGTGCTCATATTCAGGCCTGGATACCTATGTCACTGTCTCACAGTGTGCCGTTTTTCAAAGTAAATATCAGTTTCACGGTAACATGCTTTATAACAACGCAATGCACGGATAACATAGATGTTAAAATGCTCGCTAAATCAAAAGGATAGTTTAGTATCGTGTGGATGATGTTTTTGGGTAATTATAATTGCCCAACGCACGGATACGGTAGTATGGGCTGAGAACGTGCTGACCATTTTAATCTCAAAGCGCGGTTAGTATCATTTGAGACGAATTTGACATCTGTGATAGCTTGCAGGTGCTCACTAGCACTTTGTAGATAACTGTGCACAGCCTATTACATTGCATGGCCGAGTACAATTACGACTTCTTTTGTAATGGACATTATTATACTTTTCATTCCGTAATGCAATGCGTAATGTTTTACAACATTTCAGAATGATAAGAGAAATGGTTGGACCAGTGTCGGTGAAATGGAGAGTTGCATGCATTTCAAAATAGGTACTAAATATTATATATGCGTATGAGAAGACAATGTTTTTTGTATTGTTGTGATTTTTATGAATACACTTTGATTGCTAGCTGCATTTTAGACTTAAGATTTGAGCAACTTCTGATACATTGTTAGAAGCTTAAGATCATGTTAAATGATTGAAACGTGTTCTAGAAGTGACTGCAATATAGTTTACAGCCATGTCTTTTGCATCAAACATTTTCTGTTAACTACAATTATTGCATTTTTTATTGTTTCTATATATTGTTTACATTTTTTCATATTCTGCTCACAGCAAGGCACTGTGGTGTAGTGGTTAAGGCGTTATACCTTGAGTCTAGAGGACCAGGGTTCAAGTCCCCTCGCCAGCAACTATGAAATCATGCGTTACAGGCCCTTCAGCAAGGCTGTAAAACGCACAAGTGTCGCTAGCCGCTAACCCCGTGCCAGATAATTATTTATTTGGTTGGCGTCAGGAAGGGCATCCGGCCATATAAACCCAGTTCCGGCAGTCCTGATCAGGGCGGGCGAAAACGTGTAAACCCGTGTGAAAACATGGACATTAACGGATTACACGATAAAAAGGAAGTTATTTAGTTTTATTGTACTTAATGGCCTATTTTATCAATTCACTTCTGATGTGAACTGATGTAATTTGCTCCATGTAATGTATGTTGTATTGCACGCCGTGCATTTCTATAGCTGTAGACTCTGTGTGGTTTTGCAGTGAAATATGAGCGGATCAAGTTCCTTGTGATTGGCCTCAAGGACAGCATTGAGATCTATGCCTGGGCGCCCAAGCCTTATCACAAGTTCATGGCCTTCAAGGTCTGTCTTTCGCTCAATTCGTTAAGCCCAATTTTCCCATTTTCTGTTCAAAGGAAACGAATTCCTGGTAATTATTTAAAACGTATTAAATAGTGACTGGCCATCACTTTTTAGTAGCCAGTGAAGTCTTAGGGTGGATTCTATAGACGTACCTTTACGCCTGGCTAAGCAAAGTTCTTGCTAAGGAACGGAATTTAACAGCAGCCCTTCACTGCCATTCGAAAAAAGTTGCAATAGATAAAAAAATTATTATAATAATAATCTTCACAAGAAATAATGTTAATTTGAATGCAGTGACAACATAAATTATTTTGCTTGATATCTATGACGTCACGATACTTTAATGACCTGTATATTATTTTAAATGGACTAAACGAACAGCTACTTTGAATGGTGGTTATGGGCTGCTGTTAAATTGTCTCCTAAGCTAAGGTAAAGGTAAAGGTGGGAACAAAGGAACGACTATAGAATCTACTCTTAGCGTGCGGGCTTGAAGTTCTTGAAAACGCTGCATTCTGAATACATTTACATGTTTGTTTTAGTTTTTTGATAAATTCTGATTTTTTGTAGAAGCTATATTGTGCTCGAAAGCTTGATAAAATTAAATACTGTCAAGCTGCGTGTGGCTCTTTCAGTTTAGTTGCTTATTTGTGACTTTAAGAAAATAAATTTTGATTATAGTTTATCTAACGTTGCAGAGTGAATAGTTAAGTCTGTCATGCTCGTGTAGCCATGCCAACATTAGGGTCAAGTCTTCAAGTTTATAAGATTTTCAGAATTTCGCACATATTTAGTTCATCAATGGATACCGGATAGTTGGGAGTATATTTTGTGTATGCAAAACCTTGACTCTTACTTTGCATATATGTGCTGGAAAATTTTTAGATAGAGCTCCTGATAATTTTTGTATGGAAAATAAAGAAAATGTATACATTTTGAATGCAATTTTGTGTGATGAATATTGATATATAAGATACATATCATTAAATCATTACTATTTGCTATTTTGCTTGCTGGCTTTCATGTTTGTTCTGAATGCTGGCCGGCTTGCAGTCATTCAGTAATCTGGCTGAGAAGCCGCTGCTCGTTGACCTAACGATCGAGGAAGGTCAGAGGTTAAAGGTTATCTATGGCTCTAATCACGGGTTTCACGCAATCGACCTTGACACGTCTCAAGCATTCGACATCTACATTCCTTCGCATGTACGTTATAGTGAACTAGGAATTCTAAGTCTATGATACTTTGAATGAAGTTTTGAGAGAAAGAATGGTCTGTTGATATTTTCTTCCTGTATTATAAATGGTTTCAAATTTATATGGCAGTCGATATTAATACCCTTAAATTCTTTTGAAGAACTTGAGTCATCTTAAATAAATTCTTAATATTTACTTAAATTACTTTGCTTACGATGAATAGCTTGTTTGTTTTGACAATGTTTTTTTGTGTATATGCATGAGTTTTTCGCTTTACCATTTTATGATATTTAGTGCATTGTGTTAGTAAACTCCTCTTGTAGTTTTATGATTTATTTAAGATTTTCTGTGTTTCTTCACATAGATTCCTTTGTATCCATCCCGCTATCTTTTGCAAAAAAATATGCATTTTTGCCAGCCAGTGCAACCCTATTATATATTGTTTTTCAATGAATGCAGTACAGGGAGCAGGTAATGCATATTCTCAAATTACAAATGAGCGAATTTGTAAGATAGTGCCTTTTGTGTCGCAAGTGACTTCCTTTATGTTGTCAGTATGATGTTCACGTTTGAATTTATAATTTCTATTTGATAATAAATTTAGCAGATTTGTTTTTGCTTATAAGTTTTCGCAATTATATCAGTGAAGGGTGGTTATGGCCGGTAGGCCTATGCCATATTTCATTAGATTGATTTTTTAAAGTATGGCAATACTATGACTTTGGATAGAACTATTGTTTCGTATGACTTCTATCATATGTATTGGGTACACTGCTATATTTTTAAAAATTAATTTGTTATATTTTTTGTATACACCGTGTTCCAAAAAAACCGGAATTTCTGTCGCTAAACAAAGTAGCGTTGCTACTATGCTAGATATTTTTATTAAATTTACAGTGATTAACAATAAAGTATTGCTGAACAAATTTCAGCTGCAATTTTAGCTGAATATTATAAGCTAATTTTGTGAACGCTTCACAAATATATCGCTCACGCAAAGCACGGCTGCGGCTGATAAATAAGGAAGCTTCATACTGTCAATAACCTTGTCATCAGTCATGCAATAGGTACTTACTATTCAATTTGGCTGATACAAGATACAAGACATATGTAGCCTAGCCTACAAATATATGATTAAGAAAGCCGATGCACTCCAGAACAGAATTATTCTGTAGTGTAAGTGAGAATGTTGAAGGAATGAGATGAGTGCGATATCGATAACGCTGCGTGGCTGTGCGCGCTCATATCCATGCTAATGGCAGACACCTTGAAATGCCGAATTTGGAGTACCTAAACGTGTGCCCTTATTCAACAAGTTAAAATTTTACACAGTTTGATCCATTATTGACAAAAATACACGACCATAACCAAGTGGTTCTGGTTTTTTTGGAACACCGTGTATATATTGTAGTTTGGTGATTATTGACTACACTTTTTGTGTGAATGAAGATATGTTGTATTCTTGGTTTTGTCATGTAGTCGTTTATTAATTGAAAAAAACCAATTTCTAGTTTTTTTTATTTCACTGTATGTGAATGCGGAAGCGCAGAATACGAACGAATTTAGTGAACTCTTGCATTTGCTCATTTGATCTTTTACTTTGTGCTAGATTATCACAAATTTATATTTCAATATTTCCATTCTGTGTGCCATCTTTATCTTTAATGCTATTTGTCTTATGAAATTAAATAATTATTATCATTTGTTTTAGTTATGTGGTGTATGTTGTAAGTTTATATTTATAAACATCGTTCTGTGAAGGATTAGGAAATTATTATTACTATGGATGAACAAAACAAGAGATTGTATCTCTATTTTTCATTGTACTCGGATATTTTATTGTACGCTTCAATTGGTAAATTTATTAAAAGGACTTTCGTACTGTATATCGTTAAATTAAATATGTATCAACTATGTTAATAAAACGGACATGTTGCTATATAGCATTTTGTGAAATCGCTTTGAAAACAATATTAAATATTTGTTTCTTCTGAAGTGGCTAGGCTGGTATGATATTAATGATATTTAAGTGATATAACATCCATGGTTAAGTTGCCAGGACGTGATCGCTGCATCTTTCTTGTATAGCCTGTGCTGCTGCGCTTAGGTTGTCTTGATTTTTATTCTTATTTATGTTTATGTTTGAGCTACCTTTTTAATGAAATGCTTATTAAGTATGACATTGTTTTACAAATATTAGTGATCACGCCTGCGGGTCGGGGAACAAAGAATTGACCTGCAGCCCAGAGCACCCCGGGCGAGTCGTGTTTATCCATAGTGTATCAACGATACCTTTTATCAACACTGCTCGTCAGTATCATGCTTTTATTTATTACAACCCTGGCACAATATGACCTCTCAGTGTCGAAGCGCCGTTAAACAACACTCAATCAATCAAACCGGGCGAGTCGTAAAAGGCGACTAAAAAATGGGGAGCGGTTCTGTGCTTGGTAAAGCCGAGGCCGAGGTACAGAACCGGACTGTATTAGTCTTCGTTACTCACCCACGGTCCTTAAACTCCCAAAACACCACCACCGCGAATATTGGTTGCTGTATTCTTGTTTAGGCTTGTTACATTTTTGTGGTTATAGTCGCATGGTTCGATGTTCCCTCATACGATCGTCGTTCTGCCGAATACATCTGGCATGCAGCTTCTGCTCTGCTATGACAGTAAGCTCTTTATCAACTTAATACAGAACAGCGAGGCGCTGTGGTCACTGCGTCAGACTTCGCTTTCTGAGGACCCGGGTTCAAGTCCCCGCATCGGCAACTGAAACCATAGCGTTACAGGACACACGAGTGTGGCTGGCTGCTAACCACGTGCCAGATAAATATTTGTTTCGTTGGTGTCAGGAAGGGCATCTGGCCATAAAAACTCAGCTCCAGCAGTCCTCATAAGGACGCTAACGCCTAAGCCTGTGTGAAAACATGGGCATTAACAGATTAGACAATAAAAAGGTGGTTAGTTTAGCCCAGCTGAAAGAATCTGAAAAGATCTTAAAATTCAATTGTTTGAAGATAGGCCTAATTATTCTGAATGTAATGTGTATTTGGTCTTCATAACTGACCATGCATGCCATTTTAAAACATTTTAGAATTGACATATATGTGAATATGCTTACTTCATTTTGTTGAAGAAATTCTGCTAAGTCTACGAAAAGTTTGCGGTTACACAATGAATTGCTTTCATGCCTTAGGATCTCTTTCAACCATGCATATTTTGCATGTAATTTTGAATGCAATTTTGCATGCAATCGTGTTAAGGTGGACGGACGTCTCGATTTGAAGCCGTGCATGAAACCCAGTTAAGGAAGTCGTTGTCAAGACAAGCATGACAACGATTTCCTTTACTGGGGTTCTTGCACGGCTTGTTCCTTAACTGGGTTTCATGCACGACTTGCATGAAACCCAGTTAGGGACATTTTACATTGTAATTTTCTTAACATGGTTGCATGCAAAATTGAATGCAAAATTGCATGTAAAGTTGCATGCAAAATATGAATGATGGAAAGGATGCCTTATTTTAATGAGCTAAAATTGGTGTTGCTGTTCAGATGAGGGCGTGTATGTTGACACCAAAGGCAGTGTTAGCAAGAACATCGTCCTTCAGTGGGGGGAACTGCCGACATCCGTCGGTATGCGGAGTTTCATTCTGTACATGTTGATTTTTCTCATACTGGTATACATGACAGCGGTAAATCTCGGTTCAATGACCAAATTATCTGCTAAGAAAAGTGACGTCATGGTAGACATGGACGTTTAAAAACATCACTTTGATAGCATTTGATTCGTAATATTTGCGAATCAAAAATTATGTAAATCATATTTCTATAAACCGACGAGTGGTAACATTGATTTGATTTTCACTTCACGCCCGGCTCTATCAGTAATGTAGACCTACATGTACCTACTGCGTGCCTGTTTTAATGCACTTTTGCTAATGATCCTCTTCTATAATTATGCCGGTGCTATATCCTACGTGCATATTATTTGCATTAAGAGCATATTACTTAAAAAATTTAATGACTCCACAGTTATGATATGTGTAATCTCTTGAACGATTTTAAGACAATAAAAACTGCTAATCAAATTAGTGAAACCTCTAATCAAAATTGAATTTTATTTATCAAAACAGCTAATCAATTTTCTGAGCTTAAATACAGGCCTGATTGTTGCTGTGCAGCGTACATCGGCACGGGTCAGATCATGGGCTGGGGACACAAGGCGATCGAGATCAGAGCCGCCGAGACCGGACACCTCGACGGCGTCTTCATGCACAAGAAGGCACAGAAACTCAAGTTCTTGTGCGAACGCAATGACAAGGTATTGATGCTTTGATCTTTTTAATAGTTTATCGTTTATTCAGTAGTGTGTAGTGCAAGCTTCGCATCTGGGAATCTTCAAGTGTTTATATTTTCAATTTTTTTAAATAATTTGATTACATAGAAAGTTACTACTAATGATCTGGCCACTGATCGATCATATGATCTTTTGTGGCACCTTCATTATTATAAATTAGTGTAAGTTTTTTGTAAGTTTTTTGCTGGACTGGACTCTAGGTGCATAGTCGGATATTTTAGTTAAAATGCTTTAGCAAGATGGGGCAATTGCGAAGCTTTTTTCATCACTTTTCTTCACAATAACGCAACAAAACCAGTGAGGTATTTAAATTGATCAAAGAACTAGGTAGACGATGCTAAAAATATGTATCTGAGGTTTACAATAAAATATTGCATGAAGTTATAGTAACGGCCTTGTTCTGACATCCGTTATGGCAAATGTGCACGTTTAACACGGATAGATAGCCGTCGCTCCTATTGGGACTTCTTGAGCTTTGAGGTTTCGCGGATGCCCTTTGCGATGCCGGCCAGAATAATAAATTATCCGGCGTAACGGTTCGAGGCCGGCGGCGCTTTTGCGGTTGCCGAAGGGCCTGCGGCCCAAGGACCTCATGATCGGTATCGGCAGTATTTAGACAGATCCTTGATTTCCCATCACGATGCCTTAGCCACTGGGCTGCAACGCCTCGCTTGTGGGTTCGTTTAATTACGAGCGCTATTCAACACGAATGAAGTATCCCACCAGCGAAAGCGATGATAATTTTTCGGGGTCTTTTGGTTTCAGGTTTTTTTCTCTTCGATACGAAGCGGTACGACTTGCCAGATATATTTTATGACGCTCAACAAACCCGGATTACAGAACTGGTGAACGTTGTCGCCTAATTCGAACATCCGCGAAGAGAATCGACCGTTTTTAACGTCGATCGATAGTCGATGGACAGTCGTCGGCTCTTTATTCTAGTTTTTTATTTGCTGGACGTTGATTGCGATGATGTGACAGTGATGTGTACAGCGGAACATTTGCTTTCTCTGGAATGCGGTTTTTTGTTAATACTGCATCGTTAATAATGAGCAGTGTTTTTGTCATTCATTTGTTGCGCTGATTGTGTCTCGGATTAAGTATTTTGATGTTTCCGGAACAAAGTATTTTGAGAGAACTCTTTGCGAAAATCTGGCTTTACGGATGAAGCACAGTGCTCGTATTCCAAAGTATTCAAAAATAGCGTGTTTTTATTTGTTGCTCGTTATTTTTGCCTCTCGTGTTGCATTGTCTAGAAACGCCAATTTACCATTGAAGTCTTTTTAATTGGTCAAGTTTTACCTTATATCTATCCTTGAAGACAGCCCTGTTGTCGGTCATATACTGTGGCTATTTAATGGGACAAAATATGACAACAATGTGTTGTCTGTCAATTACATTCTTACAACAATCTAAATCGTTCTGTTATTTCTTGAATGTTGAAATATCTTGATAACTATAAATAGATATTGTGTGTAATACTAACAATATAATTTTTAAGCATTGTTTTTATAGTCTGGACTTTTATTTTTAGATCAAGTTGTGTTTGCTTTGCACAGTAATTTGAATTCCTTTTGTGAAGTTGCGCATTGAATATAACATGTCAAACTCAATAATGCAAAATTTGAAAGGATTATGGCATTTATGCTCACTGGTCATGAATGAGTAGCTTGGCTAATGTCACTTGATGTATGATGTACGAAATGTTTAGAGTGATCTTCAGCACGTTAAGTAATGATGAATAATGTGCAATTTGTCTAATGTAGATGTAAATTATGAATGAGTTTTGCAATTTTTAACCTATTGTAGTATGATATGAACCAAGTGTAAATTTACGCGAGATAGTTCGAACATCTTTGAAAATTTTGGTCTCAATTTTAATACAAGTTTTAATTATAATATGAAACAAAAACATGCCAGGGTGAGTGTCTCTTTGCCAATTACGCTATGGCTTTAGCTTCATTCTTTGGTTTATTAACTTCTTTGAAAACGAAGAATGAATATGGCTATGTAAATTTATGAAGTTTAATTTGAACATTTATTTCATATCTTTAGGTCAAAAGTCATCATCGTATTATTTCAGAAATTATTTGTGGTTGATTATTCTTATGAGGAAGTTGTTTCAAAATTGCTTAGTCGTTGATATAAATTGAAATTGAAATTTTTTAGCCAGCATTTCCTGGCCGACAGTGGAGTTTTACAACTTAGGTCGTGAGGCGTCGTTTCGAGATTATCTCTCTAATAATCATTTGCTTTAACTTATTGTTAGATTTACGTGTGATGACTCTTGTGGTACTGTTAGCTTGCAGTTTGCTAATGTGTTTTTGTGTGTGCAGCGTGTGTAATTTAAGTCTCTGTGTTGAATTAAATGAACGTCCATGGCAGCGCAGACTGAGGCCGCATAAACCGGAGTGAGTTTGATTAGCTTCTTTAAAACCATGACACAGTTGTGTCTTCAAATTCATACTGAATGAAGTTATAGATGAAAAGTAACAAATCTTTGTAGGGGCTCAGTGGATTCTTTTCCTTATATATGGGCTTAATATATGGTCACTTAGAAGGGTCATTTTTTATGTAAAAAATTTTTTATTATACTTTTCAATGTTTGCAGACAATTGTAGTTGACCAGTTGAAAGTGTGAAAGATGCATGGATTCAGTTACTTAGATGAGATTGGCTAAACTTCAACAATTTAGCATGACAATGCTTTGATACGTGATTGGTTACGTAGATCATTGGATTTGACTGCGTGTTTAGTATGGCTATTGTGAATTTGTGACTAAAGTTTTACGTCAACTGGCAATAAATAGTACAAAACAATTTCAAATATGTTTTAACATTGATTTTAAAATCATCCTCACACTCAAATTCACTCCAGTTTACGGCGGCCTTCTTGTGGTGCTTTCTTGTGTACGTCAGAAATTTTATGCTTTTGACCTAAATTTTATATGTCCAAGCATTTGAATCAGTATCATGTCAAGATGAATGTATTCACCTGAAGAATAATACTAATTATTTAAATTTTTTCTATTAGCTAGTTTTTCACATATTTATGATCTGTGAATGTTCACAAAATAGGCGCTATTTCAACCTGGACTTGAAAAGGCACAGGCGGATTTAAAATAATAATGGACGTTTTTTGAGTAAAAATTAAGTAATGTTCACATTTATTTAAAATCAGTTTGCAAAATTTGTTCGTTTTAATTAAATAACCAATTTCTTATCATTACAAAACTTTTCTCTTTGCATGAAAATAATTGCTGCTCTAACGAGGCGCGTGTAAATGCTGGTTGAATCTAAGTCAGGGTGTGTTGATGTCAGTGCTCTCCGTTACTGCTGTGTTTTTGTTATGCATTACTGAATGGTGTTCTTATAAGTTAATGTGAAGCCAAGCTTCTTTGTATGAATTTCTCCTGATCGAGTGAATTGATGACAAGCCTAGTATGCAGTAGTTGTGTGTTCTATCATGAATGTAGCATAGTGATGTCGATATGATGCAAGTCTTCCAGATGTGGACACTGTAATGCTTAGTCATTGAATTATGTTGATTGAGCCACGTTGACTGTCTATACCGTGGCTTGCATCAACTCCTGCTAAGATAATTATCTATATAAAGATTTAGATCTGAAGTGTTAAGATTTTGATCTCTAGATTAAAGTCATAGGTCTTTTTTTTCCATCAAGTGCTAAAATTTAATCCGAGTTTTTGCCATCAGACCCAGGCAGTGCACTGAAAGCTTGATCTTTGATTAATTTAACGCCATGTAATTGGTTTAACCGATATAAACTTTGGATTTAAATTTTAACACGAGATGGAAAAACTCAGCCATAGTATTTTATTAGTTCAATCTAAATTTTTAGGCTATTGTTTGATCATCTAAGACGTCGATAACATTCGTTGATGCAATCAGTCCTAATTAAATTGAGCTGAACGGTGTAATGAGAACTTATGTTATGATACAATTACTAGCTTTCCAGTAGAGCCATAGATAAGCCTACATAAAATGTTGCCTATTTAGTTATATATCGTCGTTAAGTTTTTATAGATTGATAAACATGCCGTGCTGGGTTTAGATGTAGTGGTATTACTCGACGTTGCTTTCAAGTGGGATCTGTGTTGTGGGCTGCTGCAATATGCACGTGCATGTAGTTTGCTCTATTTGCTACTTGTCGCAGCGAAATCTGATATAATTCAGTTACAACGTGCTTATTACTTTTTTGAAAGTATAGCAAATTTTATATTCGTTGTCGTCATGAGACTGCTGCATTAGTTCCTACATTTGACATGACTTTGTTGTTTTTGTGTTTTACCAATGATTGTCCATTTTTTAGAAAATTAAGGCATGTTCTTACTAAACTACAGCGTGTCTTAAAATTAAACGATCCAACTAATTTCTTTACAAAATACAAACTGTCGCATTCTATGAACTAAGAAATTGGAATTGTATTAACTCGACTAAACGCTTCATCTGCCCATTGAATGTGTCAAATTGTAGCAAGAGGCTGAAAAGATTATGTGCAGTCAACGTTGACGTTGAAAAAAAATTGGTGAATTACTGTATAGCTGTTGAAACGTTTCCGGTAAGCTGATAATACTCTACTGTTTACACAGTATTAGTCTGTGACCATGATCGAATATTCACGTTTATCGCACTTTTTTGTAATCGGTTCTTTGAGAGATAGGACGTTTGTTTACCATAGTTTACTGTAGTTTACAGTACCATCTACCGCCAGTCCTCCTCCACTCGTGCTGACGGTTCAACAGGGGAAAAAGCAGCACTGTAATAATTGTAATTATGAACATTTCCTTGTAACTAACCACATTCTGATAAATTATAGACTGTATGGGTTTGCTGTCAAAACTTTGCTTTTGTATTATCTCTGACCGAAACCACCCTCTTCTATCGTTTTAATTACGGGTGTGACAATTTTATGGACAGCGCTTATTGTATGCAGCATGAGCATTGCATGGTAATAAAGCCATTAGTTGGGTTGTTTAATTTTGAGACACGATGTAGTCTTGTAGTTAAACCACAGTATGTTAAACTAACGAATGAGGCTTTGGTCAATACTCAAAACAGCCGACATTGTAGTTACAAGAAGTTGTTTTTCCAAAACGCCCCTCGCCATTAACAGTTCCTCTGCATCTTGAAATTTAGCATGAGTTTCAGTTTTGTCGGATTAATTTTATTATGCAAATTCTGTGTTGTTTTGATTGAAGGGTTAACCTATGCTTGAGCCTACCCATAATCTAGTAAAGGCCATTAAATGTTTTCATTTGTTTAAGAAATTTTCGTGTGGTCACACCGTCACGCTATGTCAATGTTTGCCACGTAAGTCTAGTTTTTAACAAAAATTAAACTAAACGAAATAAATACTAATGGTCGTAAGTCTTGGTGGTATAGTGGTATCGTTGCCCCTCACCACGTAGGCGACCTATTGCTGATTGTTGTTTGAATCTCGTCAGATTCCCCTTCTCCCTAAGCGTTGCATGGTGTTGCTCGGGAATGTATTAGGCCTATTCATTAGCGTTAGTACATGTATAATGATTATGAATGAACGTGGTCTTAAGGTTAGGCCCATCCCACTAAATTTATTGCGCAGAATGTGTTTCAAATTCTCTACAATGTAATTAAGATTATCAACACTTGTACTAGGCCATCCTATTGTACTAGTCATGAAGCCCTTCCACGGTTTTTGAATCTGTGCAGTATCAGTATAATTGACGGCTGTGCTAATTCAATTTTGTTCTCTTTTTTCATACCGTAGTTTAGTTTTTGCATACCGTTTATCATCGTTAACCATCCACCACCAGTCCACCCCACCCGTGCTGACGCTTCAACTGGGGAAAAAGCAGCACTGCTTATTTCAATCCCCTGACCTGCTTCAAGTAGCCATCAAGCTTGCCTTTGAAGGCATTGATACTTTCAGCCTGTATAACACTTTCAGGGAGTTTATTCCATTTATCAATAACTCGATTTCAAAAACTTAATTTTTCTGTATTTAATCAGAATCTCTTCTTAAAAAATGTACAAGAATTTCTCCTTGTTCCACATGCTTAGGGCTATAGTTGCCGGTAGTAAGTTAGTTTATGACTAGTTTAAAATAACGATAAAATTGTTTGGCTTATCATTGGTCTAGGATTGTATTACCTTTTACACAATGCATTTAATTTTGTCTTGTTGCAGAATATAGAGAAGGGAAGCGAAAATATATATATATTACATATATAATATGTTTTAAGTAAAAGAAAGAATGATTCATCCATGACTCCAGGAGTTAGTCATTTTGCAAGCAATTTACAAATTAATTCTGATACTATATACTTCTACAGCTCCTATAGTACTTTTAGGTAAAATCTGAGGGTACCATAGTCAAGGTATTTCAGGTAATTTCAGATGCTCCTTGACCTTGAACAGATGTGTCGTATATACTCAGGGATAAGGGTTTTGCCTGCATGTTGTGTAATGCTCAATTTTGCAAAAGGCACAAGAAAATGATCGTTATAAACATAGGATAGTGGTTTTTCAAAAATTGTTGTTAAGACATTTATCGGTATTTTATGGTCTATGTTGTCCGATTTTTTTTTTAGTATTGTATTTCACTGCTGACGATATAGTAGCTAAAATTTTTATATTAAATATCGTATGCATTTTATATATGATTTATGTGTTTATTTGCAACATGAGATAGTTTTGATGCCTGTTTTGAACTTTTGACTGACTATCAGAGTCAGTCAAAAGTACGTAGTATTATGTAGACTATTGGCTATGACCTCTTTGGCAAAAGGGTGATCGATTTGAGCTCTTAAAGAATATAACATAAGTAGTCTTCTTTTGCAGTACCAACTATCCATATCCGGTGCTTTACTGAGGACTCAAGGTACAAGGTTTCGAGACATTTGCTTCTTCATTGTTAACTACTGAACTACAGAAAGCAAGCTTGTGAAATGTCTCGAAAGCGATCTCTGGATTCTGTCTTGGACTCCGATTCGTCTTCGCATAGAGTGGTAAGATAAATTGCTACACAAATTAACCATATCTTTTTTAATTTCAATTCCGGACACCGAATTCATTAGAAAAGAATAAGAATATTCTAATGCTGTTGAGTGATTTGTGATACTTTTTAAAATCATTTTCTTGAATATCTATAACGTTCGTTTTTGAATTGATTTTCCATAAATTTCTAACTGGTTTTGATTAACTTTCAATTTTTAGAAAATTATTTTGTGCAATCTAGTATTTATTTGCATGATATTTAAAAGTATTCTTCTACACTTAAAGCATTAAATTTGCAGTATTTTTTTTACTAAGTGAGTACCAGAGCTGTAATAATTTTTAACATGCTTTCTGTGTCAGCTATTGCAGTTTTCACCAATCGTTATGCAGACTTTATGTTCATTTTAAAATCACTTTCTTTCTCACCAAATCTCTATGTAGATCATTTATATGGGTGACTCATGAACGCTACTATTGATTATTTATGGAAATGTAGTAATGTACGGAATGTAGTTACAGCATGTCCTAGCCTAACAGTATGATCACTAACATCTGTGAGCACTGACGTGTCTTGAAATTAATTCAAACAAAAATTTTACTACTTAATTTTTGTTCGAATTTATTTCAAGACACGTCAGTCGTTTCTTGTTCAATCGTTTTTTGTTCAATGTTCATCAGGCAATGCTACATTCATTTGTATTCACGCATATACTGGAACACAAGGAGGTTTATCAAGTGTAATATAACTGATGCTTCGACTTTAGTATGCACATACATTATTACAAGTATTGAAGATACAGACCCACTGCAGGCTGGGGAACGAAGACTTGGCTAATAGACCCTGGGCTGTTGTGGAATTGCTTTTGCACTCGCTGATATTGTATGATATCAATTGTCGTTTTCTGATTCCTGATTACTGATTTACATGGCGCTAACAAGGCTAACATCAGTGTATTTGTTTGCATAGTCTAGTGTGTTGTGTGTGTTTGCATTCACCAGATGAATGGTGCGTCAGTGCTTAGGGAGGTATGTTGAGCCTTCACATAAAACATGTTCAGTATTTACGCATTAAACATGTTCAGTATTTACGCATTAAACATGTTCAGTATTTACGCAGTAAACATGTTCAGTATTTACGCATTAAACATGTTCAGTATATACGCATTAAACATGTTCAGTATATACGCATTAAACATGTTCAGTATATACGCATTAAACATGTTCAGTATATACGCATTAAACATGTTCAGTATTTACGCATTAAACATGTTCAGTATTTTTGCTTCAAGTGAAATTGTTCTTTTTTCTCTCACCTTAGCCTACCTCTCTTTTCTTAACATGTATAATTGTATATTTTGCTAGCGTCGCATGTAGAGATTGTTCTTGCTTTATGGTAAGTATCATATTAATTTGTGGATTCATTGCGCGGGCAGTACTAAACATTTATGGAAATTTCAGATTTCTAAGATTTGACGAATGACAATTTCTTTGTTGATGACTAATATTAATAATCATCATTATCGTTTTTGACGTCCACTCTTATGCGCTACAGGCAAACCTGCAACGCCGTGTCCATGTAACACAGGCTAGACGTTTATATTGGAGCTGGGTTTTATGGCTGGATGGCTTTCCTATCGCCAACTAGATTAATAAATTATCCTGGACGATGATTAGCAGCTAGCGACACTTGCGTGTTTAACAGCCTTGCAGTTTAACAGTTGATTCATGACGAGTATGTTGTAATATTTGCAGAGCAGCTGTAATGGTATAGCTGTATGGTATAACGTGAAATTTTAGTGTTCAGATCATTTTGGCAAATTTCGCGAACCGGTAAAACTCGCAAAAATTGGCCTCCATGCGCAAAAATAAAGCTGTAGTAGCTATAGCAGTACTCAAAAATGCGATAATTACGCACAGGTAAATTTTTGAGAGACGAAATGTGAAAGATAGCATGCTTTAAAAATTTAATTTTTTATAGTATTTGCTCCTAACTTTAGGTACAACAAATCAATTGTTTTGAGATTGTTTATAATAATGGTAATTATAATAATGGGCTTAGAGTCTATTTCGGCGTCAGGTGACGTCATAGGGGACCTCCCTTCGCTGTGGGCATCCATCAAATGATTGCCGAAAACCAAGGATGAAGGAGAAAGGGTGCAGGATAACAGGGTCAGTTTTTTCAGTGTGTCTATCTGGAAAAAAACAAAAATTTTGATGAGAAAAGAAGCGTTTACAAACCAGAGAGGAACAGGGGCAATGTAGGACAAGAACGGAGTGTTAGAGGAAGTGCGTTCCAATTGCAATGTGCAGCAAAACTGCACGAGCGACGGCCATTAGAATACATTGTGCTGTTGGATGGCTTCTTGATGTTGCTCACGGTGCGCGGCGCGATGTTTGCTGCACAGTCGTGCACCATCCCGGCACCCTTCACTAACGAGCCCGTGTGCGAGAAACTGCGTCAGTCCATCGACTTCTCCATCAAGGTCACCAAGGAAGTGGCGCTCTCTGGCACCGGTTCGAGTTTCAAAATTGAAATATTCAGGCTAGCATTTTTGTTATTCCGTACTGTTAAACATATTGTGTTAGTGTTTCTTTTTTCTGCAGGTTACAGTTTTACGTTGTACTCTGATGTTATGATGTTATGTTTCTGGGCAAAGTATGGCAGCAATTTTAATTGAGGCAAAGGTAGATAATGTGAACCACTTTGACTTCAACTTCAACTTTTCTACTGCACTCCACCATATTGGATGATTATTTGCAGGGCTGACGAAATTAAGCACCTTTGCCAAGGGTGCACAAAGTGACTCAAAATCTTTTGCCGCGATCGGGGTTTGAACTGACTCTGCTACACTTGCAATTCGAAGTCTGCGACTTGGACAACTCGGCCGCAACACTTTCAGGAAAACGGGAACCAGTAGAATGATGATTATTACTCAGCCAATTGCCAATCGATTTACATGAAACTTCTAAACGTCGTTCGCCTATGGTATTGTACCGCTGCTTATATTTAAATATTTAAATATAAAATTATTATTATTATTTTTATATATTTAAATATTTATCTTGATTTCCTTACAGTTGCTTTTAATCATAATAGCGCATCGTGGATGAGTTAAAAAAACTGGACTAGTGCGTCATTGACGCGTCAGTCAAGCAATGGCGTGGCCGTCTTTGTGCGTGTGTAGCAGCTAATGGTGGACAGTTTGAACACTATGAACTATGAATTCATTATAATTGCAAATCTTTCTGGTATTAATGTTTAAAGCTTAATGTAAATCGATGGGCAATTGGTTGAATTTGAATGATCATTCTACTGGTTCCTGTTTTCCTGAATCACTATGCAGTGTGTATCAGCATATGCGTATCACATGTATCAGTATATGCGTATCATATGTATCAGTATATGCGTATCATATGTATCAGTATATGCGTATCATATGTATCA
>JAQIWG010003159.1:0-18492 GCA_034695025.1 Chamaedrilus cognettii
GCTACTGGGGAGGGGGGAGGGATACATCTCCGCTCATCTATGACGTGGAACCGCCCCTGGGTTTGGTGAACATTGATCAAGGATGGTAGAGCGAAGAATTGGGTCTGTGTTTCTATCGTATGTCAATTTGTAAAATCAATAAAGTTCAGAAACAAATGTGGCTTTGCATGACTAAATGGATATTTTGTTATCATTTGAAGCTTGTAGTCATGAGGGCCGGCGTTAAGGCCTCCCGCACCCCCCGGCCGGGGGAGGCCCACGGTGGAACCTTGCTGGGGGAAAGCGTACATGATTTCATGTAGTAATTTAGCGAGAAGTCTTGATGAGACGTTTTGTTATGAACTTTGGGGGCAAGTTGGGGGGCCCATTGTAGTGTAGTAGGCTGTAAACGTTTTGGAAAAAATTAAACTCATCCCCGCCCCCGGTCCCGAGTTTATCATCGGAGAGAAAAAGAAAGTAGTTTGAGAGAAAATAAGTTATTTTGGAGGCTCAAAATTTTTCTTTCAAGGGGGCCCAGACTACCCTAACGCCCCTCGCTGCTGAAGTAGTAGTTCAATTGAATTGAATGAATCTAAAGTCTGGATGTTCTATCTACTACAGATCAATAATGTTTAGTATAAAATATGACATGGCGTTGCCTGACTTGTGAAATTTGTTTTCATGCATTGAATACATGAAAAGTGTTACGATGCTGAAAAAAATGTTAGTGATATATAATTACAGGTATCTAAAACGATGAGGCTTACTAAATCTGAACCAATAAATGTGAAAGTGGAGCGTTTGTAACTAAACTTAGATATTAATAGCTTACTTCTTTGTGCAATGTGCTTTGTGCCTATGTTGAATTGATTTGAATTGAATTGAAAAGGATAATGATATATACGTTTGCATAGGAGCAGTGGACATCTAGTTGGATTGATTTGATTTGACAAATTGATCCTGAAATTTTTTTTTTTCAAATTCTGGGATCAATGCGAGAATGAACATGTCGATTCCCACGTTGATTTTTTGAAAAGCAACCCCGAATGGAATGTATGCGATACACTGGAGCAGTGCACACTCGCGTTGAGTTGAAAAGCGCCTGACCTCAAATTGATTTTTTCATCCAATGAATTAACGCAAATGCATTAATTTTGAACCAATGAAATCGACGAGGCAAACGAAGTCAGTCATGCGCTGTAGGCCTACATTCAGGTCAAATTTCAATTCAATTCAACGCAAGTGTGCGCTGCCAGTTGACCAGCGATATTTTTTCAATTTCAATTTTTCAATACTTCAGCTTTAACTTGTCAATTAGATGTGCGCCAGGCATAAAGCGTTGCCCTAGTGAGGGGACATGACTGTATTCATATCTATCATGCATTCAGATATTTAACCAGAGCAAGGATAATTAGTTTGCTGTAGGCACCACGGTACGATTTCAGTCTTGCTGTTTGAAAGACCATCACAGAAATATTTGTCTATAGGCCTAATGCTGTTGTCAGATGCATGCGCTTAAGAGCTTAGTTGGACACATATAGAAAGCGAGTGTATTCCGTGAATTGTTACCTGTACATTTTGGCCAGCGGCGAACGTTTGGTAGGTTACCGGATAAACATAACAAAAAGCACAAATGCTAGCAGCGGGTCGAATTACCAACAACATACTTATTGTCTGTTGTTGTAAGTCTCTGCTGTCATGTGCAATTCAAAAATTTCTGCAGCGGAGCGCGGTTGATATGACGCGGTTCATTGAGTTTATTTCGATCGTTCAGATCGTAATTAGTAATAACCCAGCTCTAATATAAAACGTCTAACCTGTACACGGCGTTACAGGTGAGCCTGTAATGCATTAGAATGGACGTCAACAACGATGATTATTGTAGTACTATCATAGTTCATCTAGTTTATTTAGGTCGTTTAGATCATAATTCATGTAAATTTAATTTATATAGATCGTTCAGATCAGAGTTCATTTGGTTCATTCGATCATTCAGATCATAGTTCATTTATTTTATTAGATCATTCAGATCATAGTTCATTTGGTTTATTAGATCATTCAGATCATAGTTCATTTATTTTATTAGATCATTTAGATCATAGTTCATTTGGTTCATTCGATCATTCAGATCATAGTTCATTTATTTTATTAGATCATTCAGATCATAGTTCATTTGGTTCATGTCATCATTCAGATCATAGTTAATAGTATAGCATAGTTAATCATAGCAATAGTATACTGGCAGTTCTTTGCTCTTATTCCCTGCAATGAGGACCCGAGCAGTGTGTCCACTCGACTCGCCGTGTAATTATGACCGGAAGTCTGCCGAGACGAGACGAGCCGAGTGGGCGATGTGTTTGCCCACTAGTCCTCGCCATTAAATTCGCTCTTTTGTACACAAACTCGACAGTCTGAAGTCAATTGGTTGGCGGGAGGGGCATGCAGGGGCTTGACATGAAGGAATTTAAACCTTCATTACCGCAAATAGATTTCCCAAATGTAATTATTTGTAGTTTGTAAACTCAGCTAGTTAGTTATTTATAACTGTGGATCCCTCAAACTGACTTGCAAGCCCACACAATGAAAAGTGTGCATCACCCTCTCTAGTGTTATTGTCGTTGGATGGTTATTCCCCGCACTGTCGTCTTGCGTATGGATGGTGGTGTTTTCTGCCACCCCATTCCCCCTCTCTCCCGTCTGCCGGTCAAGAATAGATCCAACCCCCTGCAAGCCGGGGAACAAAGAATTGGTTTGCAGTCCTTAGCTCCCCGGTCGAGTCGTAATAGTCGGCGACTTTAGAAGTCGAGTTGTAAAAGGTGACTTAAGAAGGGAAGCGGTTTTGTGGAGGCTCTCGTATACAAAACCGGATTGTGATAGTTGTACTACAAACGATCTTTGAACTTCAAATTCGCAAATTCTCTCGGTCAAGGCAGAGAGGGCTCTCGTTCAACCATGCATCTTTTAGATGCAAATTTGCATGCATTTTCAAAAATACTAATGATTGTACCAATGCGAGCCGACGCACGGCGCGGGAGTCAATGGAACTGTGACATCACTTCAGCGCTTGTAGTTCAGTTATGAACTTTTCATGCATGCAAATCTGCATGCAGAAATGCATGGCTGAACGAGAGCCTTATGGTCTAATCCAACGCTTGCATAAAACCGTCATTTAGCGTGTGCACGTAAAACAATACAAGCGGTGAAATGACGTCAATGAAACTGTGACATTATTTAGCCACTTGCTTGTTTTTCCGAGCATGCGCAAAACGACGCTTTCATGTTACGTTGAATTTGGCCCTTAACCCCTAGTCGGATATTTTGGTTAAAATGCACTTCGCGACTGCGACTTTGCGACTGCTTAGCAAAGCATCCACTCGAGCCTCCTCCTCGACACGCAGCGAGCCTCGAAGAGTCAGTCTGGCATGGCGCTATTTTGAAGCCTTTTTCATCGTTAACTTTTTCTTCACTAGTAATGCAGCAAAACTAATGAGGTATTAAGCCCCCCAAATATAAACTCCTGCGGGCAGGACAGCGGAAGGTGGAGCATGAACACGGCGGCGCGGAAAGCCGTGCCATTAAATCCGGCGCATTGTCAGGTGTGGAGCGAGTGAGAAGGGCTCGAGGCGTAAAGCTTCTCTCGTCCGTCCGTCCGTCCGCTCCTCCTCGTCGTGAAGGCCGCGGCGCTCCCTCCCCGCCTCGCCGCGCGATCGATGCCAGGAGTGTTAAGCGCTCGTTTGATGGTCACCATCGCCTCGAGGCGGCTCGAGCTTATAGAGCAGCAGTAGCTGCTGCTGCTGCTGATGATGATGCTGCTGATGCTGCTGCGGATGCTGATGCTGCTATTGCTGATGCTACTACTGCTGCTGATGCCTGCTGATGACGATGATGCTGCTGCAGCTGATGCTGCTGGTAATGCTGGTGATGCTGCTGCTGCCGCGGTGAAGCATCGAAAACTACCGCTCTTGCACTACACGGTGTGCGGTGCAAGAACGTTAAATATTGGTTGCGGTTGAACTGTTTTCATAATTTTTTACAGTTCAGGCGCCTGTTTCTCAAAGTATTCATTACTTCTACCTTCAATTTAAGCCGGAGTTTAAAAGTGCAAAAATTTCATCCGTTTGCGAGCGGTGAGATTATCCTAAGATTTTCTTGAAAATTTCTTATGATTCAAATGTGTCTAAGCTATTTTCAGAAACGGCCCCAAACTGTACTTTAAATGGTTCTTCACCAATTTTCACCATTTCACCAATGTGCAAGTGGGTTGTAATACTTTGAGCTTTCATCAAATCTTTCCGGTTTCAGAGGCACTAATAGCGAATGGTGTTCATAATCTTGAAGTGTACTGTGCGCTCACTAAATAGACGAGATATTTTTCGCTAAATTTGCTACGTGGCATCGTTTTATATAGTTTATTCCCCGGTCTACAGTAAGCCTACTGCTTTCCAAATCACCTGTGGCCTCTTTTTTTGCAGGTCACGGTCCAGATAGTCTTTAGTTGTAGGCTTGTAGTTAGATCTCGAGAGTTCGCTTGTTGGCAATCGTCTCCAACGAAAAGGCAGCGCTGTTAGCGAGCGTCAGTCGACACACTTCTAGAACGTCTGCTGTACACGGAAGCCTCTAACTAGATTGCAATTCAATTTCATTGCGTCAGGCTGCCATATCGGCGCTTGTGGTTTCCTAATCAGGTTCCATATCGATGATGTTCACGTTCCATTGGTCGTGTCATCTCTGGCTGCCACGCTCGAGACCTATCAGCGGGCGTGTCGCCACATTGGGGGCAAGGGGGGCGGCTCGTACCCCTCAAATCGCTCTGTGCTAATTTTTTGCCACCTTAGCCGAAACGTGTTGTTCTGCTTGTGAGAAACAGAACGACACGTTTTGGCTGAGGTGGCAAAAAATGTGGACAAAGCAGTGCGATTTGAGGGGCACGAGCCGCCCCCCTGTTTATTTACAGACAGTACTTTTTGCTCAGATGAACTTTTGAGGGAAATTCTAGTTTAGGCTTGATTAAATTATAATTGCCGCCTGCAGCGTTGACAATGAAAGGCTAGGTTTACTTTAGCTGCCCGTGGTTCACGTTGTTATCTCAAGTCTATAGGCCTATACTGTTTACTTCGACATTTGATCTTTGTACGCTAACTAAATGTGTACTTATGTCAACTTTTAATTGTATATGTAGGATAACTAGGATTTTAAACAGAGTTTTAAAATTAAACATATTTGAACTTTTACAATTTATTTAGATATTATGCTAGTCGCATTTATTACGCGCAGTTTCACAATTATTCTTTAAGCGATTCAGAGCTGGCGTTTGGCAGAACACACTAGCTGTAACACAGTTATACAGTAAACAGAGACCGTAGATTAGTAGACTAGCTCCGCCCTTCCCCCAAATATTTTGATCTTGCGGAGCCACCGAGCCTATCGGAGTGGAAAATCTCTAACCGGCAATGACATTCCTGACAACGCGATTAGGGGGATGGCGAATTGGCGACCAGAGCGTTGGCTGCGTGACAGGCCACCTGAACTGCGCTCACATTGCTCCTCCAGTAGCAAAATTCTGTTTTCTACTGCTTTTGATCGCAGTAGTGTGAATCTTACATAGCGGAGCTCGAGGAGATAGCAAATTTATACAAAAATCGAGTTGTTTTATATGGTGTGTATGTGTTGCACCATAGTTAAAGAAATTGCCGATGGGTGCAGGAGAAGTTTTTGCCTTCTGCTTTAAATTTATGTAATTGCTTCTTCTATCTTTTATTAATTTATGCTCTATATATACAATATGACAAATTTATAAATACTCAAATAAATTCATTGAAGGTGACGTAGGAAAAACTCATTGATGTAAATTTACTTAGGGACCCCACGCTAAGTGAATTTACCTGAATGAGTATGAGTTAAATTTGTTTCATCATGAGAAAGAAATATAAATTTCTTCTGCAATTAAGACATTCGATGCAAATCAATGCTGCTAAGCAAGGGCCGTAGCGCGCGGTTCGGTCTTAGAAACAAGTTCAATAATTCTTATGCTGCACGTGGTAGAGTAATAGACTAATCTTTTTACAGTAACCAGTGTTGCCAATTTTTCGGAGTGGAATTATCGTGCAAAAGACTGAAAATTATCGTTTGTTGGCTCTAAATTTCGTACTAATTTTCTTAGTGTGTGGCCAGTACGGTAGTGGTTATCGCAGAAAATGTTCATAGACAAAATCATAGGCGCTTGAGACATATTTTTTGTTGCGGTTGATAAAATATCGAAAATCAAGATACAATATAATCATAAGTGCTTGAGACATATTTTTGTGATCATAAATATCGATCGTCAAGATAATAATAAAAAAAATATTGCTAGTAACTGCCATTTGAAAGAAACGGGTTCAGATTAGTGTGATTGTGCTTCGAGGCGTGGCGGTAACTCGTATGAAAACATTTGTGAAGCATTGCTCGAGGGGCAGTGTAGTAATTGATTTTCTGGATTTTTTCTTTGAGAAAATTGAAGGGCATCAAATGCTGCGAAGTGCAACGTTCGTCTTCTAGCCGCTCTGCAGGCAAATTGTCGTCTCTTCCCTGTCGGTGACGCACTCGTGCTTCCCGTAGGCATATTCGCAATATCCTTGTAGAAATTCAAGCGGCCGCTCTGGGCTCTAACGAAGTGGACATCGAATATAGCTTCTGTTTTCCTCTCAATTCATGTGGTGTAGAAGCTAGATATTGGCGTGTGTGTATCTCCCGGATCAGAACACATATGCAGTTAATGGCCTGGATGAGGTTGTCCACTGGCGTATTCGTTCTTCATCATGGCGTTTTTTTTAAACACGAGGTAGCTTCATGCCATTATTTTTTTATTTTAATTTTTTGCTCTATTTTTTCGCACCTACGATTCAAGCAAACTATGTTTATTCCACCCTCATTTGCATGACACGCATACACGTATATTTTTGTATGTGTTACGACTTAAGCTGCAGTGTGCAGATTATACGTATATCTTTATTACTCTGAAGAGCAACGATGGATAAGAACAACCTGAATGACAGGCAATCAGTGTTGTCAATTTTTATGAGCTCAATTATTGTATAAATTGGCTAAAAATTGTAGGTTTTGATAAAAATGATCGTACAAAGAAAATTGGTGCAAAATACGCGAAAAAGACCAGAAATAGCATTTTAAAAAGAAGAAAATCGGAATATTCTGTTCGATTTTCGATTTTTGAAAAATTCTTGAAAATGTTGCGAATTTTTTATATTTTCTTGAACTCAATAAATTACGGTAACACGTGAAAAAATGACTTTTGATACTGGTTTTAAATTATCGTACGAAAGGCCATTATCGTACACTCAATATCGTACATTGTACAAACGGCCAAAAGTCGCAGACAATAATTTTGCAATTACTATCGTATTATCGTACGTTTGGCAACACTGCATGCAATATTCAAAATGCGACTGATGAGGTGGTGTATTTGAGAGGAGGCATCGTGGCAGGCAGCCTATTGCTGACGTTGCTAGATTACAGCTGACAGGCGACGGGGTTCTATCGTACCGGAGCAGGGCGCTCCCCAGGGAGCTCTGATTGCACGAATGGGGTCTGTCCGTGGTAGCTGGAGGTGCGCCGTGACTAGCTGTTAATAGGCGCCACGTCGCGGCCGTAGCTAGGCAGTAGAGGACTCACCATTGGTTATGCAATATGCAGCAAAAAAGGATTTGTTTTGGACTCAACCCGAACCGTAACCCCAGACCCTAATCCTGACCTAAACCATAAAACTGACCCTAAAACTAGCCTTAGACTAGCCCTAAATATAACCTTTGAGTAAATAGCTAACCCTTGAATATACTCAAAAACTACATTTTCCTCACATCCCCCTCCCCTAGCGTCAAGCATCACTTTTTGATGTGCTTCTAGCCGTGCCTTGTTGGAAGGCCTTAAAGAACTTGAACAAGGGTATTGGAACTGAAAAAGCAGCAATACTGCTGTCAATACGACACTGCCCCTCTGTCCCCAGGGGCAGTGACGTTGCATGGGTCGCGTCAAAGGTCGGGCTTGGGGCCAAGGGCAGTGACGTGACGTCACGTGACCCTAAACCCCTAAAACTCATGTGCGCTCGGGTGCGGCCCGACAGTGCTTACAGAGACTTTTTCCCTCAGAGAACTTGAATATTGTAATTGAAACTGAAAAAAGCAATACTGCTGTCCATGGAGAAAAACATCGTTGACGATTTTTGCAATAGAATTTAATCAAAGTTTCACCAATTTCCATTGCATTAAGGCGAATATTGTAGAATGAATTGAAATATGATGCAGACTATCCCAAAGTGCATGTTTTGCGTATTATGCGTGAACTGACCACAATAATTTGACCGTATATTTATGATTTATTATCATGCCGGTATATTTAAATTGCTGACAGTGATCAGAACATGTAGACCCTGCCACTGATGCACTTGTACGTAAACAAACATGGAAAAAAAATTATTATGGCAATTTCTTCAAAATCGTTTAGGTACATGTACAGTAGGTTAAAATCAGTTGCAGCATCACGGGCGTCAAGTAAAAAAACATTTGCTCTAGTGACTGCATGGTGGACAGCCAATGGTCGCTCGAGTTTCCCAATGTAAGATCTTTGGCAGTGCGCGATGTGTTGATGTATTTGAGGCTAATAGCGTCGAGCCGTAGCCAGGGAAGTGCGCCACCCTTGTCAGACTGAATAGTCTTGTAATTCCTGGATGAAGAACGAAATCAAGTTGCGACGGATGGAATGGAAATGAAAGAAATTTGGATTGTCGAGGCGGAAAGGGAACAATGTGGGTTAAATCAAGGTTCTAAGGTCTGATTATTTTTATGAAGCACGTGGCGATTTCGCAGCCTAATGTCTCGCCTTTTGTTTTTCTTTCTTTCATATTTTTGTTGGTGGTGATGCGCACGTTTAGCGTGGTTTGTGTTGGTGTAGTTTCATCCATGTTTAGTGTGGTTTGTGTCGGTGCTGATTCACACGTTTAGCGTGGTTTGTGTTGGTGCAGTTTCATCCATGTGTAGCATGATTTATATGTCGGTGCAGTTTCTCAAGCGGACGAGCCTCAAGCAGCTGAGCGTGTCGTGCCCCTCGCTGCTGCCCGGCGCTGACGACTCGCCCTCTGCGCGCGCCGACCCCTACCGACTCTACCGTGTCACGCTCAACAGCGACGGCGACTTCAGCGACGGTGTGGCAAATCTAAGATCCTCTAAGCGAGTGCTTCTCAAAGTCGTGGTCCGGCGCCGGTCCGCAGACACCCTGAGCTCCGGTGAATTTTTAAAGCCGGAGTCATGCCTCGTTGTGCAGCCTCTTTTCGGCGGTGGGCAGGCTTCGTGTACTTACTCAAAGGTGCATGACAAATGCGCGTGTGCAGGCACCCTGCACAAGTCCATGATTACTTTGCGAGTGCAGACACCCTGCACAAGTTCATGTTTACTCTGCACATGTGCAGGCACCCTGCACAAGTCCATGCTCAACCTCTCCACCATCGACGCCGACGGCGTCATCCCTTCCCTTCCATCCCCCTCTCAATCCGTCCCCACCCATCACCCCGCCCTACTCATCACCCCCTCCCCCGACCACTCCCGCCTGTCCCCCTGCCTCCTCGGCCCGGGCCCCCTGTCGGGATGCGCCGTAGACGCGGGGCGCGGCGTGGGGCTCGAGGGGGGCGCAGTGGGCGGCGGGGGCGTGCAGATCTGCATCAACGACGTGTCGGTGGAGAGCGGCGCGGAGGGAGGCGGGGAGGACGACGACCTCAACCTGGAAACGATCAGGAAGCAGAAGCGCCGGTCGAGCTGGTGTCCGGAGAAGGAGCGCAAGAAGGACGAGAAGGAGGAGAAGCAGCGCATGCTCGGCGTCGGGGGTCGCAGGTACCGAACTGGCACAATACGAACATGCACGCATAAATGATGAACAGATACATACCAATATGCGCAAGTGCGACCAAATATGTACAAATACAAACAAATACTCACACATACAAATAAATATGAAAAAGTTCAAACAAATATAAAGAAATGCGAGCAGATACACACAAGTGCGAAACAAATATTAACATATGCGTATAAATATGCTGTTTTATTTATACATATGCGTATAAATAGAACAGCTACTGAATACGAACGAATATGGACAAATACGAACAAATACGCACAAATAATGGAAAATACGAACAAACACAAATAAATGCAAACAAATGTGCACAAATGGGGAGGGTCAAAGAAGAAGGTGGTGGAAAGTGCCAAAAGGGAAAGGTTACTACCTGAGGACAGGGGGTGTACTAACGGAGACTTTTTCCCTTCTTTGTCGCACTCATGAGTGCGGTGGGGGGGGAGGGAGGGAGGGTAGCGTTTAGAATGGTTAATTTAGTGAGCCTTTGGCAGGGCTACTATGCGTAACAGTTGTCGTTATCAGTAAAGCGCTTACAATTAAATTGTCCCTGAGAAATTGTGAACTTTGGAAATTGGGGTGTCAAATTAGCCTAAGTGTGGAGAGCTGGTGGGCGGCTAAAACTTTTGGGGTTGTGGGGACAATGGCAAATTTTGCTCCCCATGACGCCGCCACTTATCGGGGGCTGGCGTATGGCTGTCATAAACGTCAGAAGGTATCGACACAATACTCGAATCTAGCGAGAAAAAAATGTTGCGCATCTTGTAGTTGTGATTTAAATTTTGTCGGAAATTTTAAGGTTTTTGTTTGTTTTGTTGCTGTTCATTTTGTGCTTGAATTTGAACCGTAAATGTGAGACCACTGCCCTCATACCTATAGCATGTAAGGTATGAATGCAATTGAGGTGCGGTGTATATATAGTAGAGTGTTTTCGGATTTAGTAAGAGGGCGTAGCACTGGTGAAGGCTGTGTGTATGCGTCTATCTCGCGTTTGTAGGTTATAACTACACTTATAACTACACACACAGCCACGATAAGACAGGTGCACTGCGAGGCTTATATGCGTTAGCAGCAGTTCGACGCCATCATCCATGTCATTTGATTGACAAGCTGTCTCGCGTGCCGTCCATTTTATCGATGTCACTATCGTGTCTTGTCTCAGAAAACAAAGCAGCCAAGCTTTCATTGATGTGCCGATGCTGAACGTGCCTGCAATGTGGAAAGAGGCGGCGCAGTTTTGCTAGATGAAGATGATTTGCTTGTAGCACATGGGAACCGACCGTATGCCGTCAGCGACCGCATGCAGCCAGTGTTCTCACTTGACATGATCCATTTTGCTCAGCCGACCAGACGAAGGTGCTTGATGACGATCATTATTGCTCGGAAAAAAATCATGCCCTAGAAATCTATATATTGTCACTTTTTGTCCTCTGAAGTCCTCTTTTCCCTCTCAAAACGAACTCACGAGTGGGGGGGGGGGGGCTAGACAGTGGTTTTTCAGGAAAGATTACCTCTACTCGGCGCTCAGCATCCTATTAACGGGCATATACATGTACATCCTACCCTCTAACTCACACTCAAAACCATTTTTTTGCCATTTTTCAAATAACTCGGTATATTGCTCCATTGCCTGGCAAATGGCTTGATTATTCAGCAACATACTCAACAATTGCTTGATGAAATGACTGCTCGACGATTGCTCGATCGGACCCCCAATTAATCGCAAATCTAGCAATTGCTCGAAAATTGAGAACACTGTATGCATCGCGGAGTAACGCTGCACCGATGATAAGCTGAAATAAATATTTCAGCGATCCAATTAGACACGCCTTGGTAGCCTCAAGATGTGACAGCATTGCAGTATCGCAGGATGCGCCTAGGTGCAGCAGTATCAGGTGATACATCGCTGTGGTTAGATGTAGCAATATCACATGATACATCATAGTGGTTGAGTGCAGCAGTATGACAGTATGTGACTGCGGTTAGATACAGCAGTGTCACTGTGCCGTGATTATGTGCACTCTGGTGCAGCAATATCATATGATGTCACTATGGTTAGGTGCAGCAGTGTCACATATGGCACATGTACAGCAGTATAACATGACGCATCAAAGTGGCTGAATGCAGGAGTATGATGTCACTGTGGTTAGGCTTTGTTTTTGTAGTTTAAATAGGGACCGTGTGCAGCACAAAGACTAGTAAATACATTCTGGTTCTGTGCAAGAGAACCGGCACAGAACCGCTCCTCTTCTTTATTCGCCTTTTACGACTCGCCCGGGGAGCTCTGGGCTGCAAACCAATTCTTTGTTCCCAGACCTGCAGGGGGGTTAGGCGCATACGCTGTGGTTAGGCGTACACGCTTGTGTGATCTAGTAGTATCTTCACTGGACTGCCGTGCTGGAGGTCCGGAGTTCAATCTCCGCTTTAGCTAAACAGAGAATTCAATTTCTCGGCTTGTCAAAGTCTCAATTCCAATCAGAGCTTGACTATAAATAGGTCTGGCGTCGCTGGTAGCGCACATCGGCTGCCAGCGGCGAACGGTGGGTGTAAATCTCCAAGGCATCCCTTAGGCATCGCTCTAAAACATATAGACTGATCAGATTCACATGCAAAGAAGACTAAGCGTTGTGGCAAATTATAACAGTCACTTCTTGCATCCTTTGGCAAGGTGGTCTAAATTGGCCAGCCACGTCGACGTGAAAGCGAAGCGTTGTGGCCGAGTGGTCTAAGTCGCGGACTTTGGATTGCGAGTGTGGCAGAGAGTCGGTTTGAACCCCGGCCGCAGCAAAAGCTTTCGAGGCACTTCGTGCGCCCTTGGCAAAGGTGCTTAATTTCGTCCGATCTGCAAATAATCATCTATTAGGATGGAGTGCAGTAGAGAAGTCGAAGTTGAAGTTGAACGTCCCTGGCCAACCAAATAAATAACTATCTGGCACGGGGTTAGCAGCTATAGCGACACTTATGTGTTTAACTGCTGGATTTGAATGTTGAGCGCGTGTTGGCATGCCTCGCGCAGCCTTGTCTTTGTTCCTTTTTTTTCTTTTAAAGTACATATGATGCGTGGTGACCTCAACAGACATGTTGGTGAAAAGGCTGACGGCTTTGAGGTAGTTCATGGAGGAAAGGGTTTTGGTAGTCGGAATAAAGAAGGCGAGATGATACTGGAGTTTGCTGATGCGCGGAAAATGGCAGTGATGAATACGTGGTTTCACAAAGAAGACTCTAAGAAAGTGTCCTATGAGTCCGGTGGATGCCGCACGGTAGTAGATTACGTGATGGTAAAACAAAGGGATCGACCGATGATAAGAGATGTGAAGGTCATTAGGAATGTGCCTTGCATACCACAGCACAAGCTGATGGTATGTACAATCAGGTTGAGGGCGCATGCAAAAAAGAAAACGGCCTACACCCCAAAGTGTAAAGTGTGGCGGCTTAAAGAGGCAGATGTACAGAGAGAATTTATGGCGAAAGTTCAAGACAGGGAATCAAGAAGTATAAGAATGAACAGAATGTCGAAGCAGTGTGGAAGGAGATGAAGTAGTGTTTGCTGGGAGTAGCGGAAGAGGTGTGTGGCGGAACGAAAGGACCACCATGGCATGAAGAGACCTGGTAGTGGAACGATGAGTGCCAGATGGTGGTAGAAGAGAAAAACAACCTATGCGGTATATGGCAGAAGTCGAAGGAAGAAGGAGATAAAGGGAAAGCTGAGGAAGATAGGTTAACATATAACAAGTCAAGGAACAAGGCTCGGAGAGTCATTGGCAAATTAAAAGAAGCGGAAAGGAAAAGGTGGGGGGAAATCCTAGATAAAATGGATGAGAAGGGAAAATTCTTTAGTATGGCAAGGAAGATGGTAGATAAAAGTAAGGATGTCACTGATGGAGGATGTACAAAGGAAAAAGAAGAAAAAATTGCTGTGGAAGAGGAGAAGATAAGGGAGGTGTGGAGGGCTTACTATGAGAAGCTGTTAAATTAGGAATTTGAGTGAAACAAGGATGAGTTGCAGGGGAGAGACAGTGTTAGTGGGCCGATAGCACAGATAATATTTGGCAAAGTGAGAGCAGCCTTGGGCAAGATGAAGTGCGACAAGGCAGCGGGGCCAACGGGCCTTGTCTCAATAATGCTAAAGGTTGCAGGGGAGATAGGAATACATTGGATGACTGATGTGTGTAATGCAGTTGTGAGGGAAGGGAAGATACCGGATGATTGGACTACGAGTTGGATGGTGAGTATATATAAAGGAAAGGGAGATGCAGTGGACTGTGGATCGTATAGAGGGATAACGTTGCTAGAGCATGCAATGAAAGTGTTGGAGCGAGTTATGGAAGGAAGAATTAGGAGGAAGGTGAATATTGATGATATGCAATCTCGGCTTCAGATCAGGGAAAAGCACAACAGATGCAATTTTCATGGTGCGGCAGTTGCAAGAGAAATACTTAGCAAAGAAAAAGGAGTTGTGAATGGCATTTGTGGATCTAGAAAAGGCTTTTGACAGAGCCCCACGTGAAGTGATATGGTCGGCATTAAAGGAACTTGGTGTGGAAGAGTATATTATATTAGTCATAAAGGCTATGTATGCATGAGCACAGAGCAGTTAAAGGGGGTGAGAGCAAACTGTTTGAAGTGAAGGTTGGAGTACACCAGGGCTCCGTGCTGAGCCCACTGCTATTTATAATTGTTCTTGAAGCAATATCCAAGAAATTCTGGAAAAGCCTACCATATGAGCTACTATATGCCGATGATTTAGCGACAGCGGAAGAGTTGGAAGAGCTGCTGATGAAGAAAGTAAAGATATGGAAAGAAAATTTGGAAGCGAAGGGACTTTGGGTAAACTTTAAGAAAATTAAGGTGATGCGATGCAAAGAAAATTCGGGACAAATCATGAGCTCAGGAAAATATCCATGTGGAGTATGCAGAAAAGGAGTGGGTTTAAATATGATCAAATGTTGCAAGTGCAGGAAGTGGATTCACAAAAAGTGTAGTGAAATCAAAGGTAGATTGAAGGAAGATTCACTTTTTCAGTGCTCTGTGCGTATCAAGGGTGTAGACAACAATGTTAAGACAGAGGAGAAGTATGTGATGCTTGAGGAGAGGTGTAGCATGGAGCGTGTGAGTAGTTTCTGTTACCTGGGAGATATGATTGGTTGCGGAGGGGGAGCAGAGGAGGCAGCAAGGGCTAGGGTGAGAAGTGCCTGGGCAAACTTCAACAAACTGGGACCTATCTTGACAGCAAGGGGTGTTTCATTGAAACTGAAAGGGAAATTCTACAAAATGTGCGTTTTGTAAAGTACTTTGGTATATGGAAGTGGGACATGGCCAGCGAAGGTGGAGGATCTTCAGAGATTAGAGGGGACAGAGAAAATAATGGTGAGATGGATGTGTATAGTGTATTGAAGGACAAGTGTCGAAGCGAAGATGTAAGAGAACGGTTAGGTGTCGTATGTATAACGGACATGGTGAAGAAAGGGAGACTGAGGTGGTTTGGACATGTATAACGCATGAACGAGGAAGACTGGGTATCCGCACGTCGATATATTAAGGTGGAAGGAATTGTTGGAAGAGGGAGGGGGAAGAAAACATAGAAGGAGGTGGTAAAGAGCGATATGAAGAAGCGAGGCATGAATAGAGAGATGGCAAAGAATCAAAGTTGTGGGGGAGTCTCATCGTGGGAAACGTCCAACCTGTGTTGAAACGGAAATTGGACTTAAAACGTAAATGATGATAATGATAATATGACGTGTCGGTTACAAGTTGCAATTGTGACCCTGGGCACCGGTACAGTCGGACATGCTATCAGCCGGGAATTAAAGTTAATCGACCGTCGCAGATATTTGCACACACAGGGACTAGGTCGAGGCTTCAGTACAGCAATGCATGCAGCTGTCGTCTTGAAGATACTGTTGATGCAGTGCGATACATAGCCTTTTGTTTCAGGCGCCACATACAGCCAGCTATGTGGATCATTGAGATTGTTTGAAATTGACCGAATACTTTAGTATATTATATCTTGAGCCCAGAGAATATTTACATTACGCATGAGCAGGCTAGAACACAGCTGGTCGGCCCACGACCAGAATCAGATTGAACTCACATTGTGTCACCCATCCACTCACTAACCGCGCTCGGTGTCTCTTAACTTGCATGATCGTGGCCTGCGCTTAACCCACCGCTCCAATTTGACTTCCAGACTGCTTTCAATGATCGTCCATGGTCGGTAGAACTGCACTAACAGCCGTTAATTGACGCTAACAGCCGCTAACAGCTGCTAACTGCACCGCTAACAGCCACTATCAGCCTCTGCATGGCAGCCGCTAACAGCCGCTAGCTGCCGCTGACAGTCGCTAACAGCCGCCGCGAGGCCAGCTCTCTCACGTCCTCTCACGCGTCTAATGATCAACGGCGACCGCTCTCCGTTTAATTGCTGTCGTGATTAACCTAATCCAACAGTGTGTGCGGCTTTCATCGAACTGTCGGAAAGGAAGGCTCGTCATCCGCATTCAGAAAATATTCCTATTTCAACGTTCACCATCATAATGAAAGTTCATTCAATTATACTTTATAAACTTTATTTCACAAAATCAATTGTAATAATCAACCCGAACATAAAATAAATAACGAAAAACGCCCTGCAAAACCAGCAATATGCAAGTTTCGATAAACTAGCCAAACACAAGACCAAATATTTGGTCTTGTGTTCGGCTAGTTTATTGTAACTTGCATATTTCTGATTATTACTCTATTTAGAGTAATAAGAACAGAAAAAAGCAGAAAGGTTAACAGTTCCATAGTAAAGATAGTTAGAGAGTGCATATAGCTCAACAGTTCATTACAAATTGAAAGGTAATTTGTGTACCAAAATGCTATGAAATACATAGGCAAAGCCAACCCTAATACAACCCAATACTAACCCAAATACAAGCCGCCATCCAAATTCAAAATTGCGAACTAGATTCAAAACTGAACCACACTTTGCTTTTGTGGACGCAGCGTAGTCGTTTATCATTAGCGTTATACTGAAGTGTTAGTAAATTACTGGAAGAAGGAATCATAAACTGGTGTGTTAAATTTGGAGAAAAAATTTATTTTACTTATTTATTTAATTTGCATTTTTTTTACCTTATCCCTTCCGGCAACGGCAATACGGCATGAACTGGTTGCGTGGCAAATCTTCTGAAGTAAAATTTGTTTTTGTATACACGGTGGACAGAACTACTTGAGTATTTATGCCTGAGAAAAGACTGAGATCAACAGATCATGTGCGGACAAGCATACATGTAATGCTTGAAATTGAGTCATGTTATTTTTTGTCATGAATTTAAACTGTAGTCTTGTCATTAAACATATCCGATTTTACTGAATTTTCAGGCTACCTGGCTTGAAACTTTTTTGCTCGTGTCTTAAGCACAATTTAAAAATTGATCTTTCAAAATTTTGATCTCACTCACATGCGCGTTTGGTGGCCGCATTTCCGGCATACTAGGGGTAGATTATTGGCAGCCATGGACACCAGCCCTCCACTTACCCTCTCCGTCGCATCCTCACTGCTTAATCGCTTAGCTTTCATATTCTTCTCAGTCAAGTCTTTCTACGTCGTCGTTTCCATTTTTCAAAATTTTATTCTCATTGTAGTTAATTGCTAGGCTCTGAATCTCTAGACTGATACAGTATTTACGGCTAGTTGCTCGACCTCGATTTGAAAATATGCTAATTCACACATTACTCAAACTGCGATTTGAGCTAAACTGTAGTTTGAAATTTTTGGGTTGCTACAATTTTCTTCGGTGTAAGTGCGATATTAGCAAATGTGCACGCATATTACTGAACTCTGGTCTTTTTTAGCATTCCGGAAGGTCCTAATCGTGCTAATATATAAATCTTTTATTCACCATCAAGGCAGAATACAATAAAGAAATAGAAACTGAAATAAACATGCAGTTGAAGTGCGAGCTAAATTATGGTGAAATTCAGAACATCAGGTGATAGCGTTCACACAATTAATACGTGTCAATAGTGGTGAATGTTCAACAATACCGTAAAAATTTGAGTCCTGAAACGTAACTGACTTTTCAATGTTTTGGCCGTTAATTCGCACTTAATTCGCTGAAATATGCGAATTGGAAAATTAATTCACAGATTGCTAATTCGCACATTAAATCGAGGACCAGCAACAGAAAATTTAGCTAAATCGGACTACGTCACTAAATCGCACATAAATCGTCACTAAATCGCACATAAATCGCACTCAAATCGAGATCGAGCAACTAGCCGATAGAGTATTGAGTTGATCAAGCGATGTACAAATATAATATAGCTCAATATAACGTCCAACGTGTTATTTACAGAAGACAAGCTTATTGCTTCTAGCACAAATTTATTGCCTCATGGACATTGCAAGATCAGAATTGATTCAGATTAATAGGGTAGGTGTCGCGAACTTATTTTCTGTCAGGTTTTTTAGCAGTTCTAGGGGAAGTTTGCAACAACGTAAATGAAGCAAGCAGTTATGCTACATGTACTTGACAAGTGGTAGTTGTTTATAGTAATGCTCCTATATAGTAATGCTCCTATATAGTAATGCTCCTATATAGTAATGCTCCTATATAATAATGCTCCTATATA
>JAQIWG010003160.1:0-18488 GCA_034695025.1 Chamaedrilus cognettii
CAAGATGACTGCATTGCCTAAAACACAAACATAACCACAGGTTATAAATTATATTTTTTCTGATTTTTTTTTTTTTTCCCCGAATTTTGGGGGGGGCAAATGCCCCTTTGCCCCCCCCTTGGCTACGGGCCTGCTCAATGGAGTAGGGGAGGGGGAGGGGGGGGGTTCTATAACTAGCTGAGTCAAAATTTGCATCTAGTGGTACATGTATTCCCTTTAGTGACAACATGCATCGCTGCGCGCAGCCGCGCAACATCGCACTGCTTCGAGCGTGTCTTCGCCGGGACGATGCATTGGAGAAACCGCGTTGATGAGACAAATCAGTGCATGGGTATAGGCTAACAGACCCCTGCTGCACTTCTGCTGCTGCTGCTGCTGTTGCTGCTGCTGTTGCTGCTGCTGTTGCTGCTGCTGCAGCACGTAAAATATCAGCAACAATTGCAGTTGCAGCAGCCGCTACAGCAGCAGAGATGTAAGCTGGGTTCATGTACTCCATGACGCGGCACAATCTAGAGCCAAAATGGATTCAAGTTGTAAGCCAAAAGGCTGCAGGCAATAACCAAACAGCAGAATTACACCAGCGCCTGATGAATTTATATTATCATATGGTTAAAACTCGCGTTCGGAGATTGGTTGTCACAGCACTGCTAGAGCTTCACGAGTTAATTATAGACGATCTAAATTAGCTTATGTCGCGTTGAAATTAATGATCAGCGTCTGTTAGAGCTAACGTAAAACCTTTTCGTCGTAAGCCCGTATGTGGCGGAAGGATCATTTTTGATGCTGTTGAGAGAGTGCCACATGTACGCTAGCGCAGTGTTCTACGAAAAAAAGGAAATGGTCATCAACATTCAACAGCATCGCTACTAATTAAAATTTAAGCCGATGTCACACCTCGTTCGCGTTTTTGTGTCTATGAAATCATCGATAACAGAATAGCAAAAGTCATTTTTATGGACAACTCGACTGTTTCCCCGAAACCCCGTAAAGACAGGTCTGTCCACACAACTCCTCCCGTCCAGCTAACGTGTTGATTCAGCTCTCCGCTGAGAGCGTCTCCGCTACGGAGCCGGGTCTCGGTGCAGCGTGGAAGGGTGAAAAAGTGGAAGGGTGGAAGAGTGGAAGGGTGGAAGTCAAACGGTGACGCATCTGTCAAGCGCAGAAGCCGCAGGGCGAGACTGCGTCACTGCTGCGGGCGCTGCTTGCTGCCCCGTGATAGGGCCGACAACATAGCTGCAGCTCAACTAAATGTCTGTGTGGGCGACACTGCTGTCTGGCACGCGTCTAACATGTGCAGGAGCGGTCTAGCTATTGGGCAGTATTGTCTTTTAAGCTTAACTCTCTTCGTTGGTGATTTTGAAGAAAATCGCCAACAAGGTAGCGCTATTTCCGTGCATTTTAAAAGAATTTTTGGCTTAAAATGAGCGACTGTACAAATTAATTAATCCGGGCAACGTTTGCTTTTCTTGTAAGCTTTGCGCATGTACGAAATGCCATTACCGGTATGCTTAGAAGATTTTTCACTGATTTCAGACTATAATACTTGACACCTTGTCGACTAGCATCGTTGCTTAGGTCAGCATTAAGAATACGCGCGGATCTGTCTGAAACTCTGGATGCAATCGTAGAGCGAGAGGTGCGATTGGACGGCGACGTTGTTTATACTTCTTTTGCAAGCAATTGAATAATTAAATCGATTCACTGCAAGAGACTAGCCTATGTATATAGCTAACTTTAGATTAGCCAGCTGGACCAGGCGTTTTTCATATAACAACCTCCGCTCCGATCTAGCCTACATGATATTGTCTAATTCGAGTCAAACTGCATGGAGCCAATGCTTAACTGACATCTTGATAAGGCATAGCCAAGGGGACTTCTAGGCCTATCTGATGATCGGACGTTTCTCTGAAAAAAGAAACTAGAAAATATAACATCGACGCGTATTTGTAGGTAAACATATCGGAACATAGACTGTAATTGTGCGGGATTCGAGACACCATGGCGAGCGCCTGCTCCGTGGCCGTGGCCACAGACGCCAAGTTGATAGGTACGGACTTCCTGCGCACGCCGGCCGCCAGTACGTGTGTCCTGGTCACCATATCCCTCGTGTGCACCTGCTTCCTCGTCGTGTGCGGCGTGCTGGTTGTGAGGGAGTACTCGCTCGCAATGGCCTACGATGAGACGCGCTGCAGGCAAGACTGCTTTTTACAGTATTAAGCTAAATACGCGTTGAATAAAAAACTAATAAAAAAATTAAAATGAAACTGTCCACTCTCCGCGCTAAATGCGCGGGGACAGTGGCGTCACCAGAATTTTAGTTCAGGTCGGACAGCAAATAAAAACGCGCATTATTATGTGATAATTTAAGTCAATTTGCGTCTTGGTATATTGCCAATTGTAGTCGGTTAAGAATATGGATGACTTTATAATTATTACAGCGGGTAGCCTATTATATATATATATATGCTTAAATGATAAAATCGTCTTAAATAATAACGCGCTCACCGTAGCCTCTTGTTGATAATGTTGATAAGTTCGATAGGCGCTGTTGCAACTCAACGAATTCTCATAATTGCCCGCAGCCTATTCTTTGCTTATGAATTATTCCTAGTACAGCTGTGTTGTCCGATTCATTTCCAATCCAGTCATGACCCAAGCTTCGCCCTAAATCATAATAAATGTCAAGTTTTGTAGATGTAGATTCCATCTTTTTTGCGATTGGATTGGTGTCTTGATTCAAATCTAGCGTTCATTTCGCATTCGTTTTATTTCATTTTCATTTCGGATTCAATTTAGGCTCAAGAACGTAACGTACACGCGCGAGATCAGCTGTCTATTCTGCCCGGGCCTCAAGGACAAGTCCAAGGAGAAGGGGGCGGGGGCGTGCGTCGCCTCCCAGTTCCCCTGCGTGCGCCTGACGGTCACGTACGTTGGGGCGGACGGGCGGGAGGCGGGCAACGAGGCCATGCTGCACCCCGACAGTCTGCAGGCCACGGGACCCTACAACCAGGTACCGGGGCGGCTGTGGGCCTCCTAAGTGATAACAATCTTGTTACTGCCAACCAAACAATCATAGATACATGTAATATCCAGACTTCTTGGGATGTTTGTTTTCGTAGTTTAGGGATCATGTGTAGCACAAAGACTATAATATATAGTCTACAGTCCGGTTTCTATACCTATAGCTTACTGCAATACGCAGCTACCATAGAGCCTGTGCTAGATTGGCAATATCTGTGCAGTTTTTAGATTCGATGAGAACGATCGATATTCGGAAATTGGAAAGGTAATAGGAATCTTAAAGTCTCTATATATTACAACTGCAGCCTCGAAGCTTAGAAAAATGCCCCTATATAGCGCATAACATAGGACAACATTATACAACTCAGGCTCAGGCAGGTTCCTCTTCCGGCTGTCTGCCAAATCTTTGCCAAATCTGGCTTCGCGAAGACACAGGGAAAGGCAACGCGAAGAACGTGTAGCTGTAGGCTGTATACGCTCGTGATAACGGGACTCTTTATTTGGATACTTTATTCAATGCTCGTGAATCAACCCGTGTGTGGTACTACGATCGTCGTCCCTGGAGAGGAGTACTGTTACCGCATTGTCCTTTGTGTTTGACGCCCGGCCCTGGGCGCGTCGTGAAATTTTAATGGCCCTCGGCGCGCGGCTCTGTCCTGGTTGCTAGGCAGCGTCATCACATTGGCTTTCATGTGGCACACCGAGCGTGTAATCCACGATAGATGGAACGCGGCGACGAGCCGGGCTGTGATGACATACTAGGACGGGTCCAGGGGCGGTGATGGGGGATGCATAGCGCCCCCCCCCCTCACCAAGTTAAAAAAAAGTGTAAGAAAAATGTTGATGAAACAATGGTAGATGTAACAATGAGCAGAAAAATGCTTCATGCATGAAATGTAGATTCTCACGCATGGCGTACATGGATTCGATAAAAGTCGTCATGTTGACAAAAGTTTTGTTCGTGTCAGCAGCCCCCCCCCCTCGTCAGTCGATTTGGCGGGAAAATGGAGTAAACGGGTACGGAGCTACAGGTATTCACCCCCCGCCCCTCCACTGTCGTCTGCGGCGGCTTTATCTGCGTGGCTTTGTGTCGCGAGGCTGCTTCATACACGTGCATGTACCTGTGTGGCGACTGGCGACTGATGTTTTGATGGCACGCAGACTTGTTGGGCCCCGTGCTAAATGGCTCGATCCGTGATACCGCAGGGCCTGGAAGATCGAGCGCCATGTCATACGGGATCGAAAGTCGGCAGTTAGTCTTCTATATTATATTGGTGAACGATGAAATTCGTGGCGCGTGGATTAGTGAAAGGATTTGCCCAATGTTCATAGATCATTGAATTTATACAATCTGAATCTTTGCTGCGCAACGATCAACACGCATTGTGTTTATCGGCTACAGGATATATGCAGCAGAAAACGGAGCGTAACGCACAGCAATGGGTGGAATCAGAGCGTTGGGCGCCACCAAATCTGACAGCAACAATGCGTGCGCAATAGAATCATTTTTGTGCGGGAGAACTTAGAAGTCAAGCCTTCAATGTCCACGGGTTCATAAACATCTACAATATTCACGCACGCAGGCCCAGCGATAATATCATTGATAGTGCATTAGAAAGCCCGAAGTCTGAAGTTCCCCCAGCAATCAACACAAGAACGCAAGGGAATGGGGGAGGAGAGGAGGGGGGGCAGTTGAAAGAATTAGAAAGCTATATCTAAGATGACGCATACATGTAGGCCTTGGTAACAGCGATTGCGACTGAGTGCGTGGACAAAGTGAGGGATGATAAAAATAACTACTTTTGATTTTGCAGACAAACCACAAAGCCGCAAGCACTCTCAATGTTACGTTCATTATTTCAATATAGTTCACATTTTCAAATGCGATGTGATGCAACTGTAGATCGCCGACCGTGACTCGGTCCTGTCTGGGCTATGTGCAGGGGCGGAGCCAGCCCGTCGTCCTGTGGGGCGATTTTTGCCCCCAAACCATGATTTTTTTTTCCGTACGTGCTGAGCTCGAGAACGGGAGAGGGGGGGTGCTGACAGAAATTTTTCCATCCCAAACTTCATCTATTCATTTTTCCCTTCCTGAGCCTCTGCGTGGGGCGATTCACTTCAAAATCGATAGTCTGGGGGGGGGGGGGCGATTTCTCCTCAAACCCTCTCCACTGCATTATAAATTAATATTTCTGGGAGGGGGGGGGCGATTGTCCCTTTCCGCCCCCGAGGAGCTAGGCTGCGCGCAGAGCAATAATTCTACAGAAGCCCCCCGACTCTGATTGCGTGACAGCGCGGATCGATTCTCGTCTCGATATTGATCCTCGGGCGTGACGGATCATCCACTCGATCCTCCAATCACCGGGGGGCGGATTTGTCTCTACGTGAGGGGCAGAGGGCAGGGCTCTTAAACGCCCCCTCCCCCCCAGCCCTTCATTCGCCTCTCCCTTCTGCCCTCTCTGTTAGGAGCTGCGCAATCAATGTTTATTTAGGTGGACTAAGTGTTTATCTTCTCTTTATTGGAGTATCTAGTAGATGATGAAGTCTTCTTCTTTCTTCGCTTTTTTGCCGGCATTCACTTTCGCTGGGCTACATCCCGCCAGAAAAACTCCACCGCACTGTATTAACCCGCATAAGCGGTGTTACAACTTTCTCGTATTCAGGGCTCTTGAGTTCAGGAGCGGTGTAGCGGAGGTCGGGAGAGGTTAATGATTGGTTTTACCTAGGGGACATGTTAGGACTATATCGCTTTAAACATTTTTGCCCACAATATCATTGAAACATCGAGGATTGTATTCGGAGAATAATTAATTCTAAAGGTCTCACCGAAGGGGCTTAACTCCTTCAGCCCCATGCCTGGCACGTGTGCTGTTACAGTGGGCCTACGTCCCGAATCCCTTTAAAATTCATCCGCGCTGATCTCGGATTAGCCTCTGAGCGCGGATCAGGTGTGAAGTTTTCGATCTCACTCGAGCGATGAACCGCCTCGAACAGCACGCGATGAACCCGACCCTATACTCGACGTGCTGTGAATCCAGCAAACGAACGAACTTGTCTTGTTGTTTGCGAATATTGCAGTAACGAGCGCTAATTAGGACGTTGACATCAGTCCTTATAGACCGGGTGGCAGAATTCTGGCAAGAATATTATAAAAATTAGAATAAAGTCATGCTTTGGACGCTGGCTAAAGCCCTACGTCCAACGGTACGTTTTAAACTTGGACTACAAGTTTAGTGTGTTTTTATTTTCAGTTCGTATTTTTTGCGGTGATAGCGTATCTGATGTGTTAGAAATGTTGCTTCTGTGAATACTTTGGAAATGTTGATGTTAATACTTTGGATTGGGATGAAGTTTTTTATGCTTTATTGTTATTTTTTATGTTGTTTTATGGATTGTATTTTAACTTATTTTCACGTCTGCCAATGGATTCTTATGTATTTTAGTGTATTTTAGTGTATTTTAATGTATTTTACTGTATTTAACTGTATTTTAATGTAATTTACTGTATATTTCAATTGTAATTAAAGATAATTTAGGTTTCATAAGGTTTATGTTGTTAATATGACTGTTTTTTCTGGAGATATGGTGTTTAAAGGCTGAAATCTTGCGTACAGTATAGACTATCAGTGGACAATATAACTAACTCGAGATCGTTTCGCCCTTTACTGACAATTGTGACAAGACTTCGGTGCGACTTTGAATGTTCGTAGGGCGCGTGCCGCAGGCGCCTTCAGAGTACCACTCCGCAATATTTACCGCTCCCCCGCGCCGTAACATTGACACACCACGCGTGTCGCGCCAGTCGAAACGGACTTTAAACCCATTAACGTTTTATTTCCGCTATCGTCACGAAGTTGCGGTGCAGTTTATCGTTACGCACCGAGAGGCGCGCAAACATTTCCAATTATTGTTCAAGTCAGCGGCGGTTCTATGAAACCAGATTTATGAGGGGGCGGAGGAGGGCTAGCTGCAGGCTAGTTCACTAGGCTACAGGCAGTACATATGCGCGCTACATGTAGGTACATCAATTTAATTTCCCACCGTGCGATTGCTTCATTATCGACCTACTGCCTGTTGTATGATTGCAGGGTTAGGTTTGATCTATTCTTGATGTTCTCGCTTTCCTTCTGTCTTCTGACGAGTAGACACATGTAGGGCCTGTATATAATACATAATCTGGAGGTAGAGAAGACAAGATTCACTGCTGGCCCGTCGATCACGTTAAACTCTGACATCACGGTACTTCAGTTCTTACAAATAGCATGCTACAGAAGTACTCATTTATTAGGCGTATCGATCCTTCTCGTTTCATACTTCTCGTGCTTCTTTGAAATTCTCTTCCACCATTAAGCGAAGTCTAAGTAAAGCCAGTAGCCTTCTCTCTTGTCGCCAATTCAGTGATTCGCTAACTCTTCATTCTTTTGGCGGTTAGGCCCATAAAATTTTCTTTCTTTGAAGACTAATTATCGACGCTGCATAGAATCTTCAGAGGCGCCTTACGACGCCGAAACGGACTATAAACCCATTATTATTGTTATTATTATCAAGAGTTCGTCTTTCCGTTTTCATTCAATCTATCGACAAGGCCGATGCTCGTTTGACATTTTGTAATATACTGCCGCAAGGCTCTTGTCAGCCGGTGCATATTGCATGAGGAGGATATCACCGAGCGTCTCCGTCAGACGCAGGTGTTCTTTTCTGCATCCGGTCACGTGACTTCCGGTCACGTTACTTCCGGACAACGAAAGTCATCCTCCAATTTGGTGTCTTTCCACGCGTAAAAAATGCACCGCCCTCAGGCTTTTATGCGTTTATGCATGTGCAGGCTGTATTACTTATGTAGGTTTTTAACTCTCAAAGTATTCGTTGCTGATTAAGCTGGTGTGCAGTTTATGAATGAAGCCGCCAATAAAGTTGCAATGGGTATGGATCGAGATTTTGAGTTCAAAATAACCTAAAAATGACGGTAAAATGGTGTGAAATTTGGAGGGGATAACAATGCACGGCTGAAAGCCTACTGGTTATAGCCTACAGGGTTCATTCGATTCACATCAAATTTGAATTCAAAGTATTATAAACTGAAACTCTAACCTAGTTAAAATTCATCGCAAACGCAGGCTTAAATTACCTCCTCCGGTGTCAAACAGCTTCGACTAACAAAATGATTCGAGATAAGAGTCAGACCGCCGACAAACTAAAGAACCCAGATATTGAATCCAGTCGGAATTTTCCGTTGAAAAACACGTTCGCACCTACACTGTGCCGAGTGTAGGACTAACCCCCATTGATCTCAAGCGCTGCGTCAATGAAGTCTGTGTTTACATGGGACGCGGCTTTAAATGCTACTGACCTTCGATTCCTTGAATTTGCCTACGTTGGTTATTTAGCTCCCGCCCACGCTTCCGAACCTTGAGCTCTATTTCATCTTGTGTCTAAACTTAGCCTTTTAAAGGTTCGAAGGTCTTCTCATCTGTTTCGATTCGTTTCTACTTTGTTAAGGTTTTGAAGGGTAATCCAATGCAATCCATGCGGAAACAACTTAAAACGAGCTAACGGCTGGTTGCTCGACCTCGATTTGAGTGCGAATTAACTTCGTTCAAATTTATTGGATTCGAATTAACTAATGAGATCATTCAATACTGTATTACTCTCATGGAGTCCCATTGGTTACTCGGACTACGAAGCTAAATCGCACTTATTTCGCGCTCAAATCGAGGTCGAGCAACTAGTCGCAAGAAGTTAATAAAATTTCTCTGCTCGGACAATATATTTGAACTGTTAGTCTCACGATTTTAGCCTCTCGAATTGTAAAACAATGTTTGCACCGTCAGCCGAGCCTTGACCCCTCCTCACCAGAAGTTTCCAAGGCCCATCAGGCAGGCGGGGCAGTGAGCCCAGTGGACGATGATGAGAGGACTTGGTAGAGTTTACCGAACGTGCCTCCGTGACAGCGAACGTCACGAAACAGAAACTCATCTCTTTATCTCAGCATGCCTTGTTCTAAGAAACGATATGGCCCGTGATGGAACCAGCTATGGTGTAGGAGGGGCACGGGCCCTCCAATTTTGACTGGAATTGGGATATTGAGTGTATTGAAACGACGGACGTTTTTGCTGCGTTCAATTTCAACTTCAGCTCGAACTGCCCCAAATGAAGACTGTCTGACAAAAAACAAAATCTTCTTTAAATATTCCTTTGAGCGCAGTTTGTCCTTCCACGTTTCCAGAGTCATTGCGGCCTGGCAGGACTCTTATTATTCAAATTAGGACTGGTTGTGAGTCGAATCAGCACTGATTGTTAGTCAAATTAGAGCTGCTTTGTTGCCAATGCGACGACAAAATTGATTGTCTGGGGACGATTGCGATGCAGACGAGATTCGTTGACAAACGGTGCGTCTTGCATAATAATTCTATACGGCAACCCTGTCTGTCTTATATAACAAGGCTACCGGAGGCATTTTTAGCTTCTTGTCAGTGGCCACATGAATAAAACAGCATTTGACAATTCGCGAGAAGAAGAATTACCGTACTTCGTTTAATCTCGCTCATAGCGAGCACAATAATGACGTTATTTATAAGACGTTTAAGCGCGGTGAATCGTTTTAGTTTCGAGAGAAAGTTTTCACCTCATGCATTGGCCGGACTTTGTGGAACGGTTAGGATTAAAAACGTCAGGAGTTCGTTTTATCACTTCGTGCCTCTTTGCCACGACTTAAATTTACAGAAAGCTTACCTATACCAGCCTACCATGGCTTATAAAAAACGCTGTCTGAACGCGCTAGTAGCCCATTCGGTAAGACGATGTGCATAAAGAGAATGCGACAGTCTGCATGTGAACTTGTTTGTCTATTTACAGTAGGCCTATTGTAGCCTCTCTTAATGGAAGATTCATATTGAACTAATGTACAGGACTTAACAGTTTGCTTTTTAATGCGGTAAAATCATTAAAACCAGAATTGTCATACCTGTCAATCATCATCGTGTTTTTAATTAGGTGAAATACGCCGCCTCTCAGTTTTCGTCATAGACGTTGAAGAGGCCCGACAGTGTTGGCGGCGACTGGAAGATCTTTGGGGGGGGGGGAGGTGGGAGGGGAGGGAGGGGAGGGAGGGGAGAAGATATATCACCCCCACTCTTTTCAAAGAGTGTTTGGCAACTAAAAATAATCGAGAAGAAGTTTGAAATTGCTCTTCAGCCTCTATTGCAGTTTGTAGCGTAAAGTAGTGTGTCATTGGAAATGCAAAGACAAATGGTTTAACTCTGCAGGTTAATTATTCTGTGAAAGTTTAAAGTTAAACCTCATTCTCCCCTCTAAATCAAGAGCCGTTGCCACCCCCGGATGTCTATGGGCGTATACCAACAACAATCGGGCGGTCAAATATTTGTCGACCGTGGAGTGGGGGGGGGGGGCGGGTGAGGGAAGCGGGGAGGCAGATTAAAAGTTCGTCCAAGTCGCCATTAATCACGTGATCGTTCAACGTTGAATTTCATTAGTGGACGCTGGTGATGGGATGGTGTTTGCGCTCGGTCTGTAGCGTGGAGCAAGAGTAAGACTAAGGATTAAGAAATAGTGGTGTGCGTTAGCGTTGAGTCTTTGCTCGTATGATAGGTCTAATGACTATAGTGCGTGTGATACATGTATCAACCAAGGCCAGCAAAGATCACCTAATTTTGGTGAAGTTTGCTGGCCTTTGCTGCTCTACATGAGGCCAGTAAGCTATAAGGGTAGAACGAATAATTTAGCGGGTACGCATTGATTTATACAATAAATTTGTTGCGTGTGTGTCGCTTTAATACAGACGGAGTTTGAGACAGTGATTTCAATGCAACCAGGGGCCTCATTCAGGAAGCGATCAAGATTGTCTTAAGACAATCTTATGAAAATCTTATCTTTTTTATTGGAATCTCCGCTCAGCCGCGCGCGAACCGTATGGTGACGTCACTGCGGGGTCGGCGATTGGATTTTATTTGTCTTAAATTTCAGTTAGGATAAGATTTCAGAAAATCTTAAGAAACGTACGTAAATGAGGCCCCTGATTTGCAACCACCGCTGTAGATGCAGCAGCCTTAACAGTAGGCCTAAGCCTCGTTTTAGGCTAAATAATGACCGTTAGGACATCTTGCTTGCATCACAGACTAATACTCTCGTCAGTGGCGATTCTAAAAGTGGTGAACTGTCAGTAGTAACTGCAGTATCAGACACGATGCCTAAGTTGACCTTCGGAGCATTTTCTCATCGATGTATTTTATGAGAACCGTGTCTGAGGCCTTTGGTCCTTTAGTTCATGCAGATTGTATTGTTGTGTTTGCGCTGACATTCTAGTTGGTTTGCGATTAAAATTTCATGCGACATTTCTATAGGCTAAACCGAGTAGGCTAATATCGGTATTCACCATTGTGAGTTATATCCGTACGCACCATTGCGCGTTAACCTCGAGTTGGTCAATCGGCGGACTGAGTGACGTCACGCTAGGCATAGGAGATTGACAACGGTCACTCTCAACTCGCCGATTGACCAACTCGAGGTTAACTCGCAATGGTGGGTACGGGTTTAACAGTCCTAGCGACATCAGCGCGTGGAATATGAAAACAGTAACACGCAAAATTGATTGTTTGAAATGCCCAGGCATACTGACCGCCAGTGATAGGCTGTATAGTTGCAACAGGCGCGCTAGTAGCGCATCGTTAGAACCCTGCGCCTGGAACTCTTGGTCACTGGAAACGCGGCTGGCGCCTACGCTGCGAACCTTCAAATCTAAACTGAAGACTGAACTGTTCTCTCAGTCTTATCCATGACGTTTGCTGCTGCGTAGTGAATTTGCTGTTTCGTAGTCCTGTCCTGTATATTTTTGATTGCAAAGCGCCCCAGATTAGTCCCTGGACTTGAAATGGCGCTGTAGGAAATCGGCTTGGATATTATTGTCGTTACCAGCGGCAGCGATATTAGCAATGCGCACTATTATAACGGAGAGGGAGTCCTCAAGTGCTACACTTCACGGCCGTGAAGGCCCTATTCGAGTACGCCCTACAATAGTAACGGAGACAGTGCGGCTGCCGGCCCACTTTTGCGCTATGATGTGCTGAGCTGTATCGCGCGGAATAGGACATGAAACGCTGCATCTGTGTAAAATGCCTACATGTAAAATGCACACATTTTGTCAGCTGAAAGAGTTGTGGCTGTAATCAAGGATATACATACGTGTAGGCTACCGGCGGATTGGGCGAGGGCATTTAATTCCTTTCCTGCCAAATACACCCAGGACGACGACGTCCTATTCTCCCACACGTTCGCACAACAGCCCGTGTACGCAATTGCTGCTGCTGCTGCCTCCGCACTTAGACGTCGGTGAAATTGAATTCTCTGCCGATCGATGCAATGGTGGATGGAGGGGTGACCGGAGGAGATGGCTCTTCTCGGGTTAGGGAGATGCCTCTTCTCGGGTCCGGGAGGCCTCTCCTTGCGTTGGGGAGGATGAGAGGGTGGATGGAGAAATGAACGGAGGAGATGCCCCTCCTTGGGTTCGGGAGGATGCCGCAGTTGGACTAAATACCGGATGCTCATCGACTTTCACCCGGCACTCTTGCAATAAAGAGAGGGTGTGTTTATTAATGGGAAAAAACAGCACGAAGGGTTTATGCCCAGATAAATTTTAGCAAGCGTATAAAAGATGCTCCGCTTTTAAGAGAAAAAGAATATGAGCTGCTATACAGAAACTTCAAAATACTCAGCGGATTACATCATGTAATGGTTTCATGTTGGTTGATAATCTGTGTAGAGAAAACATTGATGAATATTTGGGGACAAAGTCTAGCGATCTATATGCTCGAATAGGAGTAGGCCTATAGCCTGTACAAATTTGACAATTGTCTACATTTCTAAACGATACACTCTCTTCTATTGCCTACGCGTCTTCTACAGAATAAATTTCTCATATTTAGGCAGTATACGTGACAGGGGTATAGAGTTATAAAGAGACACACTGCTTCCTCTTTCATCCCAGCAGTCTCGTGTGGCACGGGCACGAGACCTGCAGTGTATACGAGATTGAAGATGTTTGCTGTGAAAGTCCGCGCAGTCCGTGTGCTTAAGCTCCAATTGGAAAACTGAGGAAGCCCGATATCCTGACTCCTTATATGTGCATCGACTGCACGCAACGCGCAGAACCTGTGAGCTAATTAAAACATTTCAATATTGTCAGCGAATCTTTGTCAATAATTGCGATCCCTTGCCGACCTGGGAAGCCATTGGTCTGCAATCCAGAGCTCTTCGGCGTGTCAATGAAGACGACTAAAGAAGGGGCTGTTGTTTGCACTACTAGGCATATTTGCAGCAGACCTACTTCGCACGCTGATCTGTAGTCATAGTAACTAGCGTGCACACTGTCTCACATAGCCTCCTGCACTATCGTCACTACGCAAATCATGATACATTTGTACATGCTGCTAAAAGGTTTGTCTCCAAACTAAGCCGACACGGGCCAAAAAGCTCAGGTGCTGTGAACTATAGCAGACAGGTAGGCCCGTACAACGACCGATCGCGTCTTGATTGCGTGATATCAGCTACTCCTTGTTTGCGTAAAACGCCTGTTAGGGGAGTACAATAAAGCGCTTTCACGCTATGGGCATTACTGGTTACAATAACAGCAAAAGCGCAATAGGGGTATATTCTTCTTCGTCTTCTCTGCAAATGGCTCATTGTCATACTAACTAGGCATTGTGTTGACCTACATGTAAACCTCTGTTGTCGCTGCTACACGTAGCCAATACGCGTATCAGGCAAAATTACGACGTCGGTTACAATAGGTGCAATACTGATGTTGACATCTAATTGTAGGCTAACAGCTTCAATCACACTTCGTCTCTGCTATAGAGTGACTGATGATGGAAGGCTGATCTAATTTGTTCGGTTATAGGGACCCAATTAGGCGGATTTTACGACAGTCGGTTTTCAAGAATGTTGATTCGCACGTGTGCTTCTTGTCGTGTAAGCAACACTGGAACGACGTGGACTCATTGAACTCTCTTGTTATCGTCTTTCTCTCGTCATTCTTGTCCCCGTTTCCGCTGGTTCCCAATTCTCTCGTGCGGTATTTTAAATTCTAATCTGATGCGAATTAAAAGATATAAATTACAGGTAGGCTAGAGTTACATGTAACTATATTGAAAATACACCCGTAATCATAATAATAATGCAAAGATTAACTCTATTGAACAATACAATGCCGATTTGCAAGTTTTTCGTTTCCACGTTTTTTCTCTTCCATTAACTACATTTTTGTACAACTTCTGAGGTGTCCTAGTCGTCAAATACTGCAAACGTTCCAATTCAAAGAAGGTTCGCTGGGAGACGAAAGGAATCACCACATTCTCGTTCTTACGTCCCGCGGAGACCCCCACCTGCAAGCTCACGATGGAGTGGGGGAGGGGGGGGGGAGAAGGGGGAGTGAGGAGGGGCTAAGCCGGAGATAAGGCGATTGCCTCCATCAATTATTGAAATGGATCGTTACGCTCAGACCACTCCACTGATAGCTTGGGACTCGCAGATGCTGTAAACTACCGACAGCGACTACACGCGACCTTGGTTGAAAGACTGCTGACGCTCTGTGGACTTTCGATTACATGCTGGCCTATTGGACTTTTTGACTTTTTGGAACAATCCAAGATTGAATGTGGCGTGCAGGAACTATGCTTATTGCAGCCTGAAACGTCAAAAGTTAATGAAGACACTCAAAAGAAGGAACCCCCTTCAAAAGTTAAAGACCTCTTCATTTTTTAATAGCTTAAGGCTATCTGGTTTTAAAACATGTCCCCATTTTGTCTGGCTAGGCCTACTCGACATGTGAGCCAGTTGCGTGGAGATCATACAATTGTTATTGTGTGAAGCTCGTAAATATCAATCGACCCCCCCACCACCTCCCCCCCGCCCGGCTTTATCAATCTCCATAAGCCGGATACTCTAGTGACGTTATCATTAATTAGAGAAAGCTGCCGGTAGTGAGTATCGTTTGTTGATGGAAATAAAAGAACGTCTCGAAATACGATTCGGGAATGACAGGCGCGCTGGATCTAGCGATGAACGAAGAGAGACTTTGTATCGACTATAGCCTTGTCTTTGAATTCATAGGCACAAGGACGGATCCAGGAGGGGGGGTGGGTGGATGGGGGGATTTTTTTTATAAAAGAGTTGATAAAACATTTGGAGGTGTAACAATGAACGGTGTAAAAAAGTGTGCGTTGGATAGAATTGGATTGATTGACTTGATGTGGGGCACAATAAGTTCTGTCAGCACCCCGTTCCCCCCCGCTCGTGAGTTCGTTTCGGAGGGCAAATCTAGCAGCCATATGATGTACAACACTGTTGATATTCATCCCCCCACTAACGAATCCTGGATCCACGCCCCTGAATAGGCACAGTATGCGCCAATCGCATATAGCGTTTTGTCATACATCATGAGCTATATGTCAAAAGCGGATTATGATTCAGAATTCTGCAACGAGGATACGGATTAGGTCTACTGTCAAAAATGAACCTTTCGTGCGAATGATAATACTACAGGATCGGACAAGGGGAAATGATTTGGCAGTGCTTAGGTTGCTGGTGGCATCCAAACGATATAGGGATATGCCCAACCACGCTGTTTTGTAACATGTGATGTATATGCTGTAAAACATGAGATTTTCGCGTGCATGTCATTTCGGCGAATTGGGCAAATTCGTTAAAATTACATGCAGCAAAAATTAAGCTGCAGAAGCAGTATGTAATGCGAAGTCCTCAAAAACGCGAAAATTGAGTGCAGAAAATTTTCTGAGAGACAAAACAGTCAAAATAACACGCAGCTCAAATTTCATATTTTATATAGTAAGTCACACGTGTTTTTGAATGATAGAATACTGTGCTAGTTGCGGCGTTACAGAGAATAGACAAAATCAGTGCTAGTTGCGGCATTTTGTTCATTCTCTGTAACGCCGCAAGTAGCACTGATTTTGTGCATTCTCTGTAACGCCGCAACTAGCACTGATTTTATGCATTCTCTGTAACGCCGCAACTAGCACTGATTTTGTGCATTCTCTGTAACGCCGCGCTGCGACAAAAATCGATCATTTTGGGCCTTTTAAACGATAATTTCACTCTTAAAGTTTGACAAGATTAGCCATGATGTTTGGTTGCAGTGTTCGTTCAACATCTGCCTGCGTACGAAGGAGGACAGTCGTAATGCCGTCCACAACTACACGGACGAGTGGCGCAGCGTCAAGTCGGACTTCTCCTGCTACTACCACACGGCGCAGCGCGACACTGTCATTGCACAGAAGATGTACACACAGGCAGGGACAGTTTATATCTTCATCCACAGCGACACATTTTCCTCTCATTAATCTTTATCCAATTCAACTCCACACCTTCCCTCCTAACTCCCCGTACCTTATTTCTTCAAATTTAGGAAGAAATTCGGCAGAAAATGAGGCACATTGACTGCCGGAGCGTTCTGTTCTGGTCTGTTCTGAGCTGATCTCTTCTGTTCTGAACTGATCTGAACTGTTTTGTTCTAAACTGGCAGGGAGAGTTCTAACGAACAGTTTGGAACTGTAAATTGTGCAGTTGTACTATTAGAACAGCACAGATTGAAAGGCGGTAGACGGGTTTCTACTTTTTCTTCCGAATTCTCCTTTTTCCAGGATTTAGAATTGCATCGTCGTTATTGACCATAGGCCAAAATCGTGACCAATGATTCTAAAAGCAATTCACGACGTCAAAACTAGTCTGGACTACAATGTAACTCAATGAAAAGACTTCAATACCAAAATATTCAAGTACAATTAAAAGTACAACTAAAACTAAATTTTAAATATACGAAAAACTCCAATTTATTCCATTGTAAATAGAATAAATTTGAGTTTTACTTGCATTTTAAATTTAGTTTTAAAGTCAGTGGAGGCTCGCCCAGTTTGAATAGTTAATAGGGCTATTTTATCATTACTTTGGTACTTGGATAGCCATTCTTTAAAAAATCTGTCCTATTCCCCAGGCTGACGTGATCCACGCCATGCTGTGGCCCTCCCTGGTCGTCCTAGCCTGTGCCGTGATCTTCCTACGCCTTGAGATGCGTCGCCGCGACCTCACCTGCTGCGGGTCGAGGCTCGCCGTGACTGGGAGGAGCGGGAGGGGAGGGGGGGAGGCGGGGGAGGCGTGCTTGAACGGGAGGGAAGACGGGGGGATGTCTACGGGGGCGAATTCCGCGACCAAGATGATGTTGATCGCGAAGGAAGGGACGCAGTATGGGAGGCTGGAGGGGGAGGGGATTCAAGGGAGGGGTTTTGGACATCATCAGCATCAGCAGTTGCTGCATCAGCAACATCAGCAGCATCAGCAACATCAGCTGCACCATCAACTGAGTCAGCTGCCGCATCAATCCACTCAGCCTCATCCACAGCTGCAACAGCTGCAGCAAATCCAGCACCAATATATGCAACGCCAGCCACAGCGCAAGCCGGATCACACGACCAAGCAGCGCGGTAAAGACGACACCCAGGCCCCGCAACAGAGAAACATAAAGTCCCTTGCGCTCAAGTCACGAGACCAGGGCTCAAAGGGACTCAAGGCCGGACTGTTCACCGATTCCTTTGACTGCCACAACATCGCATCACGCGCCGCTATTGTGGGCAACGTGGCGGGAATCGGTCGTAGTGTCGTCTATGCTTCTCTCCCTGCCATGGACAACATAGGATCGCTGTCCTCGATGACTGTCGTGATGGGGACTGTTAACGAGAAATTCCCCGTTTCACAGGGGTCGTTGGTGGACCATGAGGGGGGGTGTGCGGGGCGAGCTAGCAGTTTTGAGGAGGCGAGGAGGGAGGGTGTGGGTGGGGGGTGTGTGGGGAGGGCTTGCGCTGCGAGTGTAGATGGGCTGACGTCAAATGGCAGTTGAGAGATGACGTCATGAAGTTTTGAGCTTGTTCTTTTTAGCCATTGGCGGTTGAGGAGATCTGATAACATCAGATGGTTTGAGCTTGTGCGTTTGATCCAATGGCAGTGTGAGATCATGACGCCACGTGGCTTGAGTTCGGCCATGTCTAAAGCCGATTTTGACATTTTGAGTGCTAATCTTTTGTTAGCAGACACTGATGGTGCGTGTTCGCTTCAATCAATACACACAGTACAGGTTACAATCAGTACATCCAACCGACCGTAAGCTTATACTTTAAAACAATAAATTTTTGCTGCATGTCATTTTCGCAGTTTTGCCTCCTAGTCATTTTTGTTGCGCTTAATTTTTGCTGTTTTTGAGGATTGCCGTTATAAATAACTTCTGCAGCGTTATTTTCGAGCGTGCCATTTTCGTGAATTTGCCCATTTCACCTAATTCGCCAAGGTTACCTGCACGCGAAAATTTCACGTTCTGCAGTATGTAGGCGTGCCCGTTCTGCAGTATGTAGGCGTGCCCGTTCTGCAGTATGTAGGCGTGCCCGTTC
>JAQIWG010003161.1:0-18482 GCA_034695025.1 Chamaedrilus cognettii
TGTCTGGTTACCCTTAGTGTATCAATTATACATTTTATCAACACTGCTCGTCAGTAACAGGTTTCTATTTTTTACAACCCTGGCGCAATATGACCTTTCGGTGTCGAAGCGCCGTTAAACAACAATCAATCAATCAATCTAATTATACAATGAAGATTTAATAATGGATAGAAGACCGGAATATGACTGAAAAGATGCAATGTAAGAGCGCAATTTGTACGAGGTTCCGGGAACACTTTTGTTCGCTGAACAAGCGTCGTCAGCAAACACGCTGTTCCCGGAACACACAATGTAACTCTGGCTTTAATTTTTGAATTAAATTACAACAGAGCAAAACGATCGGAAAGAATTCTCATCGGGTACTATCAGCGATATTTTGTATCTCGCCAAGCAACGTGAAACGTGGCAACACACTATGTCATACTGCATCATCGTTCTGGAGAATCATACGATTAGCGCTTCACTCATAATTTATTGTAGGCAGTGTTATTGCTACACTCCACAGGTATAAAGCGCATAGAGTTCGTTAAAGGTATCATTAACGCGTGCTATATACTATCAATATGGAAAGTGGCATGAGGGAAGCGACAAAGAGAAGGTCCACGAGGGGTGCGAACGGGGAATGAGACTATCATATAATATCCTGCAGGCTAATTAAAGTTAATTTGTTAACAAAATACGTATTCAACGCATGGAATCGGCATCAAAAGTCTCATTGAAGGCACTCTTATATTGGTATTCACCATTGCGAGTTAACCTCGAGTTGGCTCAATCGGCGGATTGAGTGACGTCACGCTGGGCTGGGAGATTGACAACCGTCACTTTCAACTCTCCGATTGACCAACTCGAGGTTAACTCGCAGTGGTGAATAACAATATTATTAAGGAAGTATAAACGCAATCAACAATAATGCAGAACCGTCCGTGCTAGTGTAAATCAACGGTAGCGGACAGTCATTATCTAATAATAGATAAATAAAATTAACGTTCGTGAGACAATATTCGCAATTGGTAACGCAATTCACCATTGAAATCAAACTTTCAAAGTGGAATCCAAAACAGTATAGACCTGAGTCAAGTAAAACTGAAAAAAGTAAAAGTAGAGACTGTATGCGTGTGACATTATAATTCGCGCTCCAGCAATTGAGTTACTTATACTACGCCTAAGGTTAGAGGCAACTATTAGCTCATACGTTTTTACGTCTGAATTTATGCCCGTAAGCTAACAATATATTGCACAAAAATTTACACCATATAATATAATCATATTATGAATATTTAATAAAATAAAGACAAAAACAATCAAATTAAAGAGTCCTAGTAACATTATTGTGTTTTCACAATTACGAGTAGATCGATAAATGTCACATAATAAGCATTAAAGTTCATAAAATTATAATTAGTACGTTACACTAAATCAACATAAGATAGAATATAATATATAAGTACAACAATGAGAATCCATAATTTTAACAAATGGAGTGCTTACTATATTAACAATTGACCGATGCATGCTAAGCATCATTTTAATTCATTGAAACTTTCGAAAATACACACTTGATTGCATTGATATCGTCGATTGAGTAAACACGGGCCTATGGCTTCTAAACAATTTTTTTTTAATGATAGTTATCATTTACATAACAATGCCTATCTAGAATGAAGCATATTGGATGACACAGTTCTTCGTATTTAGCTTACCGAAGAACGCAATGAACCAATTGATTATTGAACCCGATACTTTAAAAAAAAAAAAAAAATTATTTATCTTCTTCAATCAAATTTTGGGACTAAAAAAAATAGAAGCACGGAAGAAATTAAAGAAATTACGCAACAAGCATCTAATCCGGGCAAACTAGTTTTTTTACTTGTATTTTTGACAAATCAAATTTAGTTCTGAATTCATTTAAGTTTGGCAGTGACCCATAGATGCGAAGTTTATGTTAACAGTTCTCGCTTAATTACAATATAAAACAAAAAAAAATTCAGTAGGTATCTCAAAATGCAAATTACTTCCAAACAAAGGTATATGAAGGCTATAATTCGTTGAGACACAGTAGCATTACTTGCTAAATTAAATTAAATATCATCACATTCCTTGCGCTATAAGCCTTGTACACAATAAAATATGGCATTTCTAACTTCTTCGATATACAATAGAAACCAGAAAAATATCTAACATTGATACATAATAATATCTAACGCAATAAGGCACTATATTTAAAAGCATCTTATGAAGCTGACAAATAACACTATTCTAGTTATATTATATATCATATCACTACTATTGGTGATCGCTACCTAATTGGAGTTGCACAATTCTTTGCAACAAACAACATTATATTTGTTTCTTAATGGCTCGTATAACTGGCATTAACAATAATTGTCAGTCCTAACTATCCAACTAGGACTGCAACGATGGTAGCCTACAACAGAATAGAACAAAGTAATAGTATACTACCTATTAGCGACCAGTTTCTGAAACAGAAACGAGTACTAGTCAGTTCATCAGTTAATGAAACAAAAAGTAATCAATGCTAAAAATTGCAAATTTAATATAAAAATACCATGCTAAAAATCATTCTGTGGCATCTGCTTAAACTTTTGGTCAAGCAATGTCATGGCGTAAATTAGCAAAAACAGGGTCAAAATGCCTTGATATGATAACTTTGAGAGAATATGGATAAGACCTGAAATCATGCACAAAACATTGCTTTAAGAGCATTGTAAAATCGATGTTTGTTTGCTACACAGTTTATTAAGAAAACTGTAGTGAAGTTGAAACTTAATCACTATCAATCCCAAACAACGAGCCATAAAAAAGCATGATTTGTCGAGTATAGGGCTAGCTATGATAGAATTACTCATCAATTGTGCTGGCGTGTGGCAACTGTGTTGCACACCAAAAACTGGACGTACAGAAAAGATCAGCATTTTTTTCACGAGTATAGGCATACAAGATCCACATGCAATCACAATCAAATAAAAGCTTTAAAAACATCTTGTGGGCTCGATTTAAAGCAGTAGTTACAATGATAATTCAGTGTGCAATAACTGCAGTATATATTTGTATAAATTCTACACTATCTAATTTAGCCTCAAATTATCACCTTCCCCTAGGCCCAAACTAGTGTTGATCAAGAAGTACAACATCCCAAATATTTTATTTGACTCCGACCAAATAAGAACTATTAACATCATCACGACTGCTATCAGCACACCGTTAAGTTGCACACCACGGAATATGGTAGTTACTCGGCCACTTCGGCCTAAAGGCACTTCATCATTCACACTATACTCATCAGTTAACTAATATCGACATTCTACAATAAAATTACAGTCTTAAAATGCAATTGGGTTTTAAAAATTGATACAACTAAGCCTCATTTATGCACTTTATTTCATTTTTTTAAACGTTTCTTTGGACATTTACTTGACATAATCCATGCAGATACCAATCACTACTACGACAAAGAATCTATAATAATTCAGGATCTCGCAGCGGTTGCGTAGGCTATTGGTTGGTTGTGTCAGCTATTATGATTGGATGACACGGTTCCATTGTGCGCCGTCGACCCATACGTGCCCGCAGTGAGGAGTGATGGAGAAAGCAGGGCGGTGACCTCTGAACTCAGAGGGGCGTCCGCGTACACGGCCACTATATCCGGGTCCTTGGCGAGGGGGGATGTAGCTGAGGGGCGTCGGCATCTCTCATATAGGGCATGGATGAATATGATAATGGCCTGTCGATGGATAATTGTAAACAAAAAGCGAAATTAGCATGATAGTTATAGCAAAGGGAATGAAATGCCTTATTAATGAAATATGATATTCAACAAAAAAAAGTTTGAAACAGCAACAGTAACACGAACCCAAGTTATCCCTACGTCAACCAGTTTGAGAGTCACACAAATTTATATAAAATAATATAAGCAAACAAACATTTAGAAAACAGAACTCAGTAAATGTAATTGAACCATCATTATGTTTCGTTTATAAAAAAAATCAAAAGAGCACTTCAATATATATATATGATATTTATTGAAAAAACTGAATCACTGTTAATATTATCAAGATCCTAGATGCAAAGATTAAATACTGCAGATCCTAGCAAAGCCCCAAACCATTTCAATTCTAACACTGAAATTAAAATGTTTTTGTCATTTCACCATTTAAAATTTAAAGTGTTTCAAATGGTTTAATGTACCATGACTACACAGGCTCCACTGGTGTACGTCATCGTCCAGGCAAAGTTTGTCGTGTCCACCAGCCAGCCACCTAGCGAGGGCCCTATGAACTCCCTGAACGCACAAAATAATGTACTCAAACAAGTCATACACAATAATTATTATGTACTAATTGCATTATTTATTAACCCCTATTCGGATATTTTAGTTAAAATGCACTTAGCAACTTTGCGATTTTGCGTCCAATCCAGCCTCCTCCTCGACATGCAACGAGCCTCACCAAGTCTGTCTGGCGCTATTTTGAAGCCTTTTCATAATTCTTCTTGACTATAATGCAGCAAAACCAATGAGGCATATTCAGATAAAATTATATGTACCAGTAACTGAAAAAAACATATAAAACCATTTATTCTGCTAAATTTTGGTCACAACTTCTTCAATTGCTCATTTATTTAAAACCTGCTTTTTTGTTAGAATCAGAAATCAAGTGTTCATATACAAAATGTCACGAATATTTGTTCACATCAATAGCATAAAAAAAAAAAAAAACAGACCATAAATACTATATGACTATATCATAACAGACTATGAAAACAAAACAGAAAAATATTTTTAAATACATAGGCTACACCAAATTGAAGGGATCGATACCCTAGTGCGTAACATCCGCCCCATATGCTTGCGACGTAACTGTACATGCCAAAGCTATCCTCAATGCCTGCCTTTCTGCAATAAATCAACAACATTATCGAATTATATACCAAGAACAATTAAAGAACTATATTATATGTATCTTTTATTCACACAAAAGTGTAGTAAACAAACACATACAACGTCAGAAAAAATAAGTAAAAATGAAGAGTTACAGTAGCAGTGTAGCCCATGACCAAACAAATGGACAGCATGTTCAAAATAATACGAGTAGAAAAGTCCTAGGTCACAATAGTTTTTAAATATGCAAACATGCACTGTTTATAATCAAAGAGAAACCATAATTATTGCACAAGTCATTCAATTTTGTGTCGGTTAATTTACACAAATAATGAATCGAATGCCTACCAACTCCTTTAGCCAATTTATAACAAAAATTTAATTTTCTCAGATCTAGCTGTAGGCCCATTGGCAAGCAGCCCATATAAAATTGGCACTGGTTAATAATGTTTTTATCGAAAGATACAAAGATTTTTTGAAAAGCATTTGAGTAAGCATTTTCGAGACTATTTCTTAGCATTTCGTTCCAATCTAATGATTCTGCTGCATATAGCAATATCGGAATACAAAAAGAATTAAGAGTTTTCATTATATTAAATAAGCGAATAAACACCTGAAAAAGTGAACCCGGTTGGCATAACCAAGCATTAACCAGCATTATGCTTGTCATTCACATAAGGACGCCAACTTGTCAATTAAAATCATAAATGTGTACAAAGAAAATAAGAATTGAAAAGAATACATTGAACAGTGAGAGCAAGCTAAATTTTAACAAAAAACACAGCATGCAAAATCAGCACAGGCGACAATAAATTTGACAGAATACCAATTACATTATGCTATAACTTTTCAGAATAGACCATATCCGCAGCTTTACAAAGACATTGTAAGTCATTACACGATTCAAAGCAAAGTAAAAAAAATTAAGTATTCTAATTTCAGACTATTTGGGCTTAAGAAGTTAAGAACCGTATCCAGCTAAGAACAATGAAAAAATCTGAAGTTTCTTCATCATTGGAAAGCAATGAATTTTTTTCCACAAACCATCACAAAGATAAAAAAAACAGAAATGCACTTAAAAAATCAATAATATTGGTAAAAGTAGGCTAATAGAATGAAATACAAGATTGTAACAACACTTCGATGTTACTACTAACTTACTGCCCTTTTTGTAGCCTAATCTATTATTGTCCACGTTTTCACACAGAAGCACACCAATTTCCAGCTGTTTGGGCTAAAATTAGCTATTACATACACTAATTAATGCCAGGAGGTTAAACCCAAAAGACCAGCAAAACCCGTGTCCTTAGACCACTGGCTGCGCACTGTACTCACTCGACAGAGTCTAAGATCTTGTCGAAAGTAGGCACAATGGCGAGACTAACGGAGACTCCGAGCACCGACAGCGCCACGATGTTGAGCCAGAGGACACTACAAACAATCAGCGAGGAACTAGGCACGGTGTCTACTACAAACATGTCAGAAGTCTTCCTAAGATTACGCTACAGACAACCAACAAGAAATTAGGCACGGTGTATACTACGGTTATCTTCCAAGTCTCTATAAGATCATGCGTTGTCCAAATGGCACGTGCACACTCACTTGTAATCGACGGCGAAGCCGAGCAGCGTGGAGGGACCGAGCAGCAGCAGACCGCCACCCGTCAGCAGGAAGCCAATGGCTATCAACGGGGACGAGTCCGTCTGCAAATATGCTGCGCCGCTACAATGTGCAATCATCTTAAACATCTTTTTCGGTCTGTAATGGCGTCCTGAATTAAAGTTTCAGAAAAACACGAAAAACCCGATGTTAATATTTTCAGCAAAAACATATTTTAACCATCTTTAAATGTCAAATTTTCAATAGTCAAAGTTACCATCTTGTCTGCAATCCAGCCCCATATAGGAGAACAGATGGCATAGACTGCCGACATGAGCAAGAAGAGAAGACCGAGAATTGCAGGAGTGACTGGTATCTGCAGAAACACAATGTATATTCAAACAAAGCATAATCTTAAAAGAAGTCAATCGCATTCCCTGTAGTGGAAAAATAAGTGACACCTTTATCACATTCAAAACTCAGGAAACTTGGAGGCATGGTGGAATTCAGACATAACTATTTACTGACGTTGAAACAAGGACAATCATAGTGCATTACATTCTTAGCAATAATTTAACGCAGAAAAACTGATTGGCGCGCAAAATTATAAAGTTAGCGTCCTTTATACAGCAGCTACAGGTGCTGCACGAGAATTACAGTAGAAGAGTTTTGTACAGATCAGTTCGATCAAATGAGTAAAAGCATTCAGAACGCTAGCCCTTCATGTTAGCGCTTGGTTATCATGTCTATTAATTGCATGAGCCCTGAAAAAAAAATGATAGAAGACTAACGACGGCGAGGTGTGGAGCGAGGGTGGGGTCCATCATGGCCCAGAGCAGCGCAGACATGACGACCGCAAGGCCAGTCACTATGATCGCCGGTATGCGTATCAGCGCGAGGAACGAGACGGGCTGCGTGCCGACGCGATTCTCTACACACGCGATGCAAAATAAGCTACACACCGGCCGGCATCATTCTATACATTAGATAATAACAGCCTAAACCATGGTTGTCAATCGAATGATTTTTTTACAGCTAATGCAACCTCAATGATATATCAATGGTAAAGGAAAGTGTAGTAGATATTTTGACTAAATTTTGAAAAGGTTCCATATTAATTAGTCCAAGGCACACAGAAACTAAGACCCTACCCTTTGCCGTTGCAGAATAATTTGAGATCATAGCAAGTACATGTTATGCTTCAATCAAACAGACTTACACAAATTTAACAAATTTGTTGTGCTTTAAACAAATCGATATCGATCGAACAGCGAAGAGTTACTGTAATACTCAAACAACATTACGGAATATAATGTAATTGAAAGTAAGGGATCAAATCAGCATCATAATGTCTTAACCAGGTAGAGAATGGTCACAGTTTATACATACCGTCTCTTTCTGGGAGGCAGTAGAGGTTCACCGGGACAGTTAGCAGCATGAAGCCTCCCAGTATCGCAAACGGCAACACAAAACCACCAGCCTGCAAGTTCCAGAAAGTTCTAATCAAGCAGAATGGATCTCTGGATCTCGCTCCAGAAAAACTCTTCAGTTTACTGATCCGTTCTCTGATCTGTCTGCTGTAGCCCAATAGGGCCTAGAAGCTCCTAATAACCTTCCATACAGCTTCACTTTCAACAAAGTCTGATTGACCTTCCAAATTCGACTACGGATTTCAGTATTGTTAATTACAGAATCAACAATAATGGATGATGAGTGGCAATACGCCACAACTGGACGTGGTAATGATGTGGATGGGAAGTCACCAAGACTTGCACTGGTCTTCAAAGTATGTTCCCGCAGAAGGATAACCACCATCTGACCGATCTGAAAATTTTCTGAAGTCCTTAGTCACACTAAATTCCACAAAATATAATCGTCCATTACACCGACTGTCTTGCACGACTTAAATTCAGTCAAAGCATAATCATCAATAAAACAAAACAATTGACCTTGAAACTTGGCGCACGTAATCAGAGATCACTCCAAATCTCCGACCAGGAATTGGCTTTGGTTCTAGGAGGTTATGAACCGCGTGTAGTAACGAAAGACCATTACGGTCCGGTTCTGTGCAAGAGAGCCGGCACAGAACCGCTCCCCCTTCTTCAGTCAGCTTTACTACTCGCCCGAGGAGCTTTGGGCTGCAAGTTTATTCTTTGTTCCCCGGCCTGCTGGGGGTAAACCGACCTGGAAGAGAACCCCTCCGAGCGCAGGGCCGAGCATCATGCCGAGCCCGGTGGCGGTTTCTAGGAGGCCAAACACGGTGGAGACGTGGTCAGGAAAGCAGTTGGCTGTGACGGCGAAGCTCGCTGTGCTGCTCGCCGTGCAGCCGAGCGCGAGACACACGCGCAGCGTGAAGCAGAGCGCGACAAACACAGAGTTGTCACCACTAAACGAAGGCTCCAGGTAGTCCATCAGTCTGGAGGCAATGTAGAAAAAGAGAAATATAAAGAATTCCTCATTGGTTTAAAAATTGGCCATAAAAAAAATAATAATAATACTGGGTTTAGGATGCGTTTCGGTGTCTAATGATCAGGGACTAAGCCTTAACAAGTAATGTGTCTAACTAGCTACATAGGCTAACTAACTAGTTTAAACAACCTTAGCTAACTGCGGTAGTGGAAATAACGACATGTTAGTATGCCTAAAAAAGGCAAAAGTGAATAAAAAAGCCTTATGAAACAGTCTAAAACTTAAAATGCTTTAAAAACATCCCCCAAATTTAACTATGTGAAAAAGTTTAAAAGCAACGTATTTCTTGTGATTAATTTTTAATTACGCCCCATTGAATACTTGCATTAAAAAGCGCAAGTGTCATTTCTGCTTAAAACTTTAACCAATTGAGAAACAACTAAAAACTCATATATCAACCATGCTACATTCACGCAAGCCATTAAACAATTGAAACATGGACATAATAGCAAAATAATATAGTGAAAAACTCAAATAATCACGCGCATAAAACTTATATATTTGAGGCTATACCTCACCCAAACAGAATGATGCACCCCCCAGAGAAGAACTGCCCTGCTGTGATCATAAACCTTGATCCAACGTGAGGCAACTGTAACACGGCATTGATCAACAGAAGTTTCAGAACAAAGAGCCATTAAATTTTAACTGCTGTTTAATCCGATAAATAACAAAGTGTTCATACACTTTGCTACTCAGCAAAATATTGTTTTTTTCTTCCACAGGACCACATCATTCCCCCCCTTCCCTGTTAACAGACAATAATAATAACTTCAAAAGTAGATACGCTTTGAGCTTAAAACACTGACCTACCGCACTAATTTAGCACCCATCATAAAATCCGTCACAATAAGAGCAGTGGCTGGCCACATGATTCATTGCACGCACGTTGTAACTACGAACAGTCAGTTACTGCAGCATCACCCATGAATGCGCATTATAGCCAGAAGCTGCCATCATGATAATCCAATGTAATTCAATTATAACATCAACCGAGCAGGCACACAAACTATAGTTGAATGTGGTACTTAAGTATTAACCATAACTGCGCTACAGACAGCATACATCCGGTCACCAGAGAAAATGAAGCTCATCCACCTCACTACTTAAACATCAACCATCAAAGCGCTGCAGTAAATAGCAGGCAATACTTACAGTACGGAATAATTTATGCGCTCTTATATCAACTATCTTCCGCAACTTACCAGCTTTCCAAAGAATGGAGATGAGACGAATTGCACGAGAGCAAAGACGCCAAAGATCCAACCGGACACAGTGGAACTAACTCCTTTCTTGTACGCCTACCACATCAATACAATAATTCTCCACACAATAATTTATACTGTGGCATAATATTATGAGGTACATCGTTCGCAGGCTTTGCAGCAATCATCGACAAAGAATGCATATGCAAATACGCTAAATTAGAATTAGATGTCCGACATCACACACGTTACATAGGTCTTAAATTGAAATTATTACATACAATGATCAATCTCATTAGCCATTAATTAGGCCTATACTGTAACAAACATATCTCCCTTACTGGTTCCAAAATATTACACTCTAAATTATAAATTTAGGCTTAGTATTAAAATTTATAAAATATTGAATACAACGAGTACTGTTAAAACACTTCAATTTTGCATGTTTTATGCACAGCCTACCAGAAGAGCATATGAATTTTTAAACAACTCATTTATAGTGCATATAATATATATTATAGTTCACTGTTCATGCACTTCAACATTACAGGCGGCAGCTTTGCGTGATGAACTTACAAATCCTCAGATTGATGTACCTCGTCCGGAAAGAACGGCGCCATGATGGAGAGACACATCTGACTGGAGACGTCGACGAGTGCCAAACATGCCAGCGCCAACTTCTCTGTCCGAGTCGTGTCCGCCCACAGCCCAAACGTTCTTTCCTCCTCCTCCTCCTCCTCCTCATCCTCCGCACCCCCCTCCCCTCCCCTGCTCCCTTCCCCACCATCTGCCAGGGGAACTCTCAGCTCCCGTACGCTCCCCCCTCGCTCGTCGTCGGTAGTTGGAAGGCTCGGCGCCGCAACGAGGCTCCGAGGACGTCGTGTCGGCTTCAGCGCCTCCGAATGAAAGCGGCTCCTGGAAGACACGCTGAAGGGGACCGCGCGTTTCGCTGATTCCCTCAGTGGTCTTCTTCTCCGCTTCTGTCGCCCCGTCTCGGAATCGCTCACCGAGTATAAATTCTGTTCGATGTCCGAGATTGAGTCGCGATCCGAGAAATGGCGACGTTTAGGGTAAGTCCTACGTAATCCTTCAGAAGACGTGGATGCAGGTTGGACGCTGATCCGTACGCCACTGGGAGCACTGGCAGTGCTTCTAGCATCCTGATTATCAGAATCAGGCATCGCAATGGCTCCATTAGGGCCAATATTAACTGAGAATACGTCGTTGTTTGAATGAGCATCGTTCTCCTGAGTATTGTACGCTTCGTTGTTGCTTCTAAATCCATCGCCTATGGAGCTCGGGGACCAATTTGATTGGTCGTTTTCTATGGAACTACCATCACTTACTCTGTGAGATGGCACTTTGACACGTTTCGAGCGAGTTTGAGTTGGAACAGTTACATTTTTATTTGAATTTTTCATTGCGGTAGAATGCTGGTTCTCATTGGCCGAGTGTTTGGAAGCATGAGTCTGAGGTGCGTGTATATTGTCCTCTTCATCCCCATCACTCGACAGCAGAGGATGATCGAGGGAGTCCATGATTGCGTCAACTTGCTGTGCTTTTCAGTGATCTACAACGCAATATATTGTTTCAACACTGTTGAGAAACTTGAGATGATTTTACAAAAAGGTCCAATGCGCTCGGACCTATAATGAACGATGGAGTTGTAAATTCTAGTAATATATCAATTGGTCACTGTAGCCATTGCATCGCTTTAATACTACCAATTTTATAAATCATTTTTAAATATGCCTGTGCAACATCAACAATTATTAAAGAGAATCAATAAAGAATCTCACAAAGTGAGTGGGCAAGGCTAATGAAATGCGAACCCTAATGGATGGTAACAATGCACACAATTATAGGTCATATGACAAAACTATTTCTAAAAGTTAAAAGTATTAAAACATCTTCTGCATGCTCAACGTTAACTTCAAAAACTTTAACATCATATGCTTAATCATAGTACAGATGTGATAGTAATGAATAGAACGCTAGATGAGCTACCGGAAAGAAAATCGTATGGAAACGTGAAGAAAATGACAGAGGACCGCCAGGTGTGGAGAGGTTGGATGCCAGGGACCTTCCGTTTGGCAGTGCACTAGAGAGAGAATAGTCATGTTCGATTCATGCTATAGATTTCAACAATCCGTAATGGGCTGTACGATGATCAATACATTTCGATCATAGCAAATGAAGACTGCGGGTTTCCTACACAGCAGCCAGCCGGTTCGTCTCTAAAAATTGAGACAGCAATCATCGTAAATAAGATAATAATTCGCCTGCTATGAATGTTATGACCAATGATAGCCTATGATAGACAAACACTAGTAGTCTTTAAGCGCACATGACACCCTGACCAAATACATTCATGACTTAGTCACGGCTGACATAGTCATATGACTTATGTTTATCGCACCCGGCGGTTCAAAGTTCCGACCTTCTGCGACGGCACGCAGCACAGCTGGAGGGATCCACAAAATGCTCGAGAAGAATTAACGCTAGCGACAGGCCTAGTTTGTAATCTGGAGTAGTTTCGATCGTAATTCATAAAGAAATAGTCAAAACAGTAAAATATACTATTATGTATAGGTATGTAGTAATGTAGTGTATAGGTATAGCCGTAGGCCTAATGGTATACGCCTCACAGTACTATCCAAGTACTGTACCTCACAGTACTGTCAAAGGTTGTGTTTATGCTTATTATACAGCTCAGCCATTGATCTGATGTCATATGCAGCGAATAAGAGGGCATGTTGTCAAAGCAATCGAGTGAAAGACTGGTGCAGCCATTGGGTGCAGCTTACAACAGGGCTTCCTTTAACTGCCATGGCGTCGCGGCGTCCATGACGCCAGAAAATTAGTCTCAGACGCCAAAAAAAGCACCTGGCGTCATGTAGGATAAAATATTGCACCCCCAGCGTCACTAGATGCCACATTTCAACGGTCACGATATAGCTTATATTGAATTATATATAGGCCTATGGTATCTTGGTAGGCCTACTCACATGGCTGCGACGCCAGCTAATGAAGAATCTTGAGTCACGATGTCTGGAGTCCAGTTTGTATCCAATCCTGTGTAGCCTAGTTTACATTTTCAGTTCAATTTTTCAGAGATTTTTATAAAACATTAAGAACATTTTCAGTTCAATTTTTCAAAGATTCATATTATGGGCCTATGTATGACTTTGGTTTATTATAGTGCAGGACTGGTCCTTTGTATTAATTTTGTGTTTATTTGTATAATATATTTATATATATAATATTATATTTATTTTTGTGTTGAATATCTAACTTTGTGGTCAATAACGGTTCATATCATGGGCCTAGGTATAAACATACAACCTTGAACAGGTTATTTCATTTTTGAAGTAGGCTATTATAATGGCCCTTCTGCATTATAAGGCTGGGCTTGAGCCCCCCAGCCCAAATTTGATGAGTCATGCAATTCGTCCAGATCCGATGAGATTTTGTTTTGTTGGAGGGGGCGCTCCCATTCGAGGGTATCTATTATCCAATAATTGATTACTCCAACTATTGGGGTTGAACAAATAGTTGAGCCCCCCCCCCCCCAGCATTTTTCCTGGTTGTGCCGGTGGTTGTGAGAGCTGAAAAGCTGTGCAACAAAATGTCGGTAGTATACATCGGTGTCGATTTGAGAAATTTAATTTCCAAAACTTAATTATTCGAAGTTGAACGTGCCCACAACACAATTGTAAAAGAGACTGTATAATATATGTATGTAACCAGACCCGGGGATCCCCACGCATCGTCCGCTTATAGCTACTTGAGCACTTAAGAGCGGTCAGGACCAACACAGCGCAGAAGGACAATGAGATAACTTCTTGAAATATGTTATTGCTATTGTAAATCATGCAACTCGGCTCACAGTATGCACTATATAATTAACATGCAAACTGATGTTAGTGACTGGCCAGTGACGTCGCCAGAATTTTAGGTCTGATGGAGCACATGAAAATTTGTATGTGAGATGTAAACTGTATCGAATTGCATCTTGCTATGCGCAATTTTAATTAATTAGGAATATGATCATTAAATTAATGGCTGGATTTGAAATTTATTACAGGAAATCAATTTTTATAAGATAAACAGCATTATTTCTTAATAAAAAGCTTTATTTAGAACGTTTAGCCTACGTGTGGCACGTGCCGCAGTGCCCCATATAGCTAGCGACGCCACTGATTGAATGAATCTGATCAATCTGAAGTCTGATCAGTAATCAAATAAATGACTAATCTAAGCACATTACGTAATTATTTGCTATCCAAGGCCTAGTTAATATAATGCGTTCTCGTACACATACACATCATCATGCATGCCCAAAGCATGTACTATCACAACAAAATGATATTTTATACAAGCAATTCTCATGAATCCATGAGAACTGACTTTTTACAACGTTAACACCGGCTTTCATTAGCGGAGGGGACTTCAATTGTGCCATTTCTTTAAAATTAAAATTAAATGCAGCTTGTCCTAATTACCTAGGTTATAAATGAACTGAACTGGTAAGCTCACAGCGGAACTAATTACAATTATTGGGCGCGCTTACGGCACGTGACGTCACCAAACTTAATTGGCGCACCGACAAGCAAGGCGGATCAGCCGCAAAATCTTGCCTTCTCCCCGGTATAACTCTGCGTTGACTTCTTGACGTCATCATATCGAGAAGTCTCCCGCGTTGTCCCAATGCGGGACGATCTTCAACCTTGACCTTATGTCCGTAGCCATTTTTAGCGGTACCATTTCCAACCCGAATCTGCTCCAAGGTGTCGCTGCTAAAACACTCTGATGATATTCTTGAAATTGGCATAATCTTTCTCAAATTCCGTGTCTGCTTCCGCGCATAAGGCTCGTAGATTTCTTTCATATGTTGATTCTGTTTATAGTTTATTTTTGGATCGAACGCTTCAACCGAGTCGAGACTTGATCCTTTTGTATCTTCAACATCAGCGTTCTCTAAAACGCCATCGCTTTCGCCCGGTAAACCGTTAGAAGTGCTAGGCATATCCGCTACCACATTTGCATTGTCCGCAGTGACTTCGCGGACAAATTTCGTCACGGACGCCCCATCGCCACGAAATAGTCCCGAGCGTGCCGGCGCATTACCCCCTCCCGTCTCATTCCAGCACTCGACGCCTTTGTTCTTTCGCTGATCGGCGTCGCGTTGCGCGCCAGTCGGCTCGACACCGGAAATACGCAGCGATTGGAAAGACGATACGCCTATTGCAGTTTGTAGCTGACGCGAATCGCTTGACGTCTGCGATCGATACGCTGATTGTGTTGCCAAAGCAAATTGAGCTCCTTTTTCAATGCTGTATAACGGCAAATTGCGTAGACCCATGCCACGAATACCTTCAGTCCAGAATGCATTATGGGGTTGTTCGCCTCTCATCGGCGAGCGTTTTAAACGATCTCTGGGATGATAACCAATTCTCTCGAACTGGCTAGGTCTAGAGCTCGCTGTTGTATCTGAAGGAAGCGCTCTTCTGGGCGGAATACGATTCATTAAACAGTAGAAGCAAGCGTCGGGGTTTTTCTCCAAGTTATGATCGTTTTTTCTGACGAAGGCACTGCGTGCTTCGGATCTGCAAGACGAGGCACAGTCAGTGTGAGAAAAGGGCGCTGCTGGATTCGCATGATTCGCGTCGGAAACAATTCGAGGTGTCTGTCGGTGTTGCAGTCCAATTCCGAGAAGCCTTTCGTCGCCACTTAGTTCTCTACGTGACGTCATTGCGTTTGATGCTTTGTGGCGCTACACAGTGACGTCAGCAGTTGGCAGTGTGACGTCGAATCAACAACAGGTTTCTACAAACAGACAACTTGTAAGATAGGTTTCTATAGCAAAATATCGACGTTCCGGCCTGTTCTAAGCTAGAGCCAACATGTAGTTAGGGCCCGGGACAGTTTAATGTCATGTCCGGGACTAAAATATTTGGTTAATGTTGAATGTAAATTGTACTAATTGCGCGCGAACAACCCCATCATAGGATTTTTTTGGACACTCTACATGTAGGTGTATTGACCACTAGGCCAACATTACAGAGATGATAGCCTATACATGTACTGATACTAATTACTCAGCTCAAATTGCTTATAAACTTCTAAAACTCAAGGTGTTCTCATTCATAGGCTGCTAATGTCTCTGCCAAAGTAAAATGAGAACCTCATCATTTAGGCTAAACGGTAAACAATCCATCGAGTTTTTTTGTTCGGCCACACAGTGTTAAAATGTAATTCCCTAAGATATGACTCTAACCTAGCCTATGACAAATTGTTGGTTAATGAGCTAAAGCTTAAGACTGCAAGTGAAAAACAACGATTACCTATGAATCTCTAGTTGAGTCTCAAGCTGCACGCTTTAAACAAATAAATTAAAAAGCCCCAAAAAGCGTCGCCTTAGCATAGGCCTACATGAGCATCATCGAAGCTTTGTTTCAAGTTTTCTCGAATTCTTTTCTCAAGTTGCATGCAGGCCTACCTTGTACATGTTGGCTACACATACATGTACATGTACACGTACATGTACATGTACACGTACGTGTACATGTACACGTACGTGTAAATGTACACGTACATGTACATGTACGTGTACATGTACGCCCCCTATAGATTCAGCGATGTTGTACATCAGAGGCTAAAAAACGCTCATGCATAAATTATACATGTAAGCCTGCACGTTGCAACAGTATAGGGCCTACCGACACAATAGTTCGACGATAGAATAATGAGTCTTTAACTCCGATTATGGACATAATGTAAACTTAGTATGGACTCTTACAATTTTGTCCAATATCGTCTTATAAATCTAAATCAATTCGTAGGCCTATCGCGATATTTCTGCTGTCAGCCTAGAAGGCGGCGTGCCAAGAGGTTTAAAACACTGACAATATCATATCTTTCAACTCGTGCATAGCCTGGTATAAGCCTAATGAACTTGACGGTTTGTAGCTATAGGCCCATTCAGATCAGATAATATGAGCCTACTTTAAGCCCGTTACAGCATTATACCAGCCTGTAACGAATCAAACAACGTATAGCCTGATATTAGCAATTATATACAACACCTGCAAAGGTTAGGTCATATTTCAGTACAAGTACAAGTACAGGCCTACATGTAGGCTGGTAATTGGCTCACCGCGGCATGTGCACAAGCTATAGAACGCCTATAGAGTTGACGACACCGGCATTGTATTGTGACTGTTGTAACATGTCATGAATATTATTAGGAGACCTGCCGATGGCATACAATGTCATGTACGTAAGATACCAACGCAGTTTATTGTCCTTGTTTAAATCCGATTGCACAATAATATTGAATTCCTGGTAGTTGCTGTCAAGGATACAGGGCCAAATGCGTCGAGGCTGTCTACTGTCTAGGTTGTCTCTACGTGTGTGCTTACACGTATGTTTTGGTTTGAAATTTATCCAATGACGCCATGATAACTCAAAATGATTGGCGTGCTTAAGAGCGCATGTACACGTATTGTGGGAAGGGCAGGGGCGTAGCCGCTTAAAGGACGGGGGGACGCGTCACCCCCGCGGATCAGGGCGTCCCCCCATGAAAAATGCTGGTCCCCTTGGAAAATGCATTGATGGGGGGGGACTCGTCCCCCTCATGATTGACGTTGGTCCCCCCCAAGAAAAGAGTGAGTTAAACAGATATGAAAGGGTAGTTCCCCCATGATTTATGGTTGGTCCCCCCAATAAAAAGAAGAAAAGAACCCTTGTGTTGGGAAAAATTGTCAGTTAGCACCCGCCCCGCGCTCGTGAGTTTGCACGGAAAATCATTTGAGTCTGTTGCAGGATTGTATATAACATAATGGAACTCGAGAAAGGACTTCTGGGAAAAAAGTTTTCTTAAAAAATTTTGTCCCCCCGCCGCCAAACCCGTGGCTACGCCCTTGGAAAGGGGTGTCAACCTCCCCCCCCCCTCGACCTGGCGTAATCAAGTATACTCCCTCCCGTCCCCACTTTTACTGCATGCAATTCACTTTTTAAATGCTAAGAGCGCATGAACACCATGCACGCACTCCGAACATGGATAGCGTGCAAAGAGCACGTGCAACGCAGCACATGCATGTAGCCCAACTTCACACCTATAATAGAATAATAAGCCTAGTTGGATTTATCTCACAGAAGATATTGAGGCAATCGGCGGAAAATATTTATCTTTCCGAAGGACAACACGAAATAAATAGGGAAGATAAATTGCGAGCGTAACGAGTGACATTTTTATGCTATTAGTTATTCATAGCAAGAGAATTACTGTGTAGAAAGCAATACTAGGG
>JAQIWG010003162.1:0-18481 GCA_034695025.1 Chamaedrilus cognettii
GGGGTTCCCTCTGGGAGCCCCCGGCAGCCCCCTACAGGGGCCAAAGGCCCCCCGGACCGGATCTTCGGGGCCCAGTGTCCCAAAGGGGCCCCTGGGGTCCCAGAAACCCAGGGGGTAGGCCCAGGTAGTTCAAATCACGTAGTTTGACCCGGGCAACGCCGGGTACCCCAGCTAGTTGTTAATAAACAACTATCACGCAGATCCTAAGCCAACGCAGATATATATATAGAATATAGCAGATATATAACATATTCCTTTCAAAATTATCTCCCAACAAAAAATAAAAAAATTCCCTCAAACACAAAAGTCTTGCAAGGGGCTCCTTGTCCCCCGGGCGCAAACGCAAAACAGCCCACGTACAAGGAACCCGAGTTTTGTTTAATTGGACACAGAAAAGAGAAAGTCCGGTAACGCTCGAAGCGTGCGGTGGTAATTAGCCGGCATTACACAATGCAAGGGGCAAACAATACAACTGCCTTCTGTTTCAAAGCATAACGACTGACGTTGAAAGCGGAGACGTGCGAGAGATTTTCTACGTTATAACCACTGACTGAAGACAGGAAACAAATCGCACCGAAAAAAAGCGCATAGGCCTACGGCCTCATCCGATATGGATGGCAAGAAAGCCCAGAGATATGTATCAAAATATCACAGCGATTGTGCGTATTTGCCGTAGAGGCCTCTACATTTGCTTGATAGCTTCCCGTCTACTCAAAATAATCGTTTGTTTCTTGATCAATGATTTCAGGATGGAGTTTAGCTGTTGCCATTGTTCTGCGAATGCACCTGAATTATTATGTTAATATGGTTAAAACATTGCTGCGCAGCATTGGAGTAGATTTAGTAAAAAAGCATGAAGCAGAAAGGGCCTCAAAACTCTATCGGAAAACAAAATCAACAGCATCCATTAAATTTAGTCCAAATACATTGTCGTGCACGCACTGAGCAAAGACACAAATATGAGTCAGCTCTGTAATGAAAAAGAACATTAATATGGACATAAACAAGCTGAAACCTTCGAAAACCGTTTCAAAGATGAAAATCGCTAGAACCAACACACAAACAGCAGAAGCGTTCTTTTCAAGGGTCAAACAATAAAACTCTCCCACCCAGTCAACCCTGATTCTCAGGGCAGTCAGTTTCTGGTATCCCCCTGGGTAGGGGCGTGGCCAGGGATGGGGCGTGGTCAATCGTCTTTGTCGTGCTCGAGGAAGGTCATGAACTCGTCGAGAGTCACTCGTTCCGGATCCTTGGCCATCTGGCGCGCGAGCTGAAACATACGTCAACCAGCGGATACGCGCTCAGGAGGTTACGCTGGAGTAAAGGACTCACTAATCACTTATCCAAATACATGGCCGAGCATGCATTAGCAAAGAAGCAATATCAATCAACACTATAACGAAAAAGAGCATAAAAATTGACATTTTTTAAAGAATCCGAGCAGTTTACTTCAGAAGTAGGCTTCTTGAAGTACTTTGATGCAGGCGACACGTAAGTGATTAGTCATCCTGATGACAAATAATCGATTTTAGATAACTTCAAGTTCTCAACCACAAAGACTCATCATTTTATAGGCTATCCTAGCATTCGTACAGATATCAGCAACAAAAAAGGGCTTTGAGCATCAGTCTTCTTCACAATCGTTGCACATGGCAGCATTACTCAAAAGTGGTACTATCGGTAAACTCAACTGATTGAATTAATTTAACAAAATTCACACACATTAGCACCACATTAGGCCTTTAAATGGCATTTTTGCAGTAAAATGATGCAACGCCTTTTGAAGTTTAGACTTAACACAATTCGCTTGCCACAAAAGCCTAATATTTTAAAAAATTATACTGCTCACGCAGTCAATGATGTCAGCGTCACATGGGAGATGGTGCTTGACGCAGAGGTCGACGAGGTTGTCCTTAGTCAAGTAGCCGCGGTGCTCGCTATTGGTCGACAGGAATGATCCGACCCTCTTCTTCTTGCCCGTGAACGCAAGCTTCCTCAGCTGAATCTTCACCTCGTTCACGAGCTTCTCCAGCTCGTCGGGTCTGCGAATATTCATAGCAACAAGAAATGAAGAAAAAGTAGGTTACAACAAATTAATTAATGTATTTTTATTGAAGAAGTGCATTACGTCATCCAAGACATTCTGTTTTAGAACAAAAGGCGTTAAAAGCAGAGTTCTTTGTTTGCATTCAGTTCAGGTATTGCAGCAGTACCAGTACTACTTTCAGAAATGAACACGTTGTGTTCGTTAGGCTTATTTATATCAAAAAGATCGATCCACACCAGAATCATTCATTCTTGCCAGTTTTTCTTTTTTATCTCCAATATCTATGCGCGATTGCGCGTGCGCATTGAAAAGATTCAATAGTCACACTATAAATAGATCTTTGTATCATGGCGTCCGCTGGCGCACTGCTTGCAGCAAGGATATCAAAACAATAACTGAATAAAAACTAGGCCCACAGCCACTAACACAAACTCACTGAACCGAGCCAATAATTGGCATTCTGACAAAAGAACTCTCCAGGAAACTATAGTGAATGAAATGGTCATAAGAAAAGCAAGGATTCTGTGTAAAATATGAGAAAACATTAGCACCGATTAGACCGGCGACTTGCTTCAAACAAAACCTTCGGCTCTGCTCAAACCAACCAGCTAAATAAACATCACAAGCCCTGCTCTTTAAACTTGTCTAAATTTCGTGATCTGACGAGGCAGACGAATCTAACGCGAATACGTTAGTAACGGACAAATATAAATAATAGCTAATTGATATAAAATTGCGTCATCTACGAATGTCAAGGCTATTTGAGCCTCATGTGGCCTTGACATTAACATATGCTCGCAATTTTAAATCACGATTCAGTTAAGTGACAGAAATAGAGCTGTAACCTAGACATATTTTATCATCATCTATCGTCATTATCATCATCATATTTTATCATCAAATAGACTACATTTTCAAATAGAAAATTTATATTTCATGTCATGGGCAACACTGAAAACCAAGACTGAACAGTTGAGACTTTTGCCAAGAAACGTTTTTAATGCGGACGATGAAAGGGGAAATTATGTTCATCTCCACAGTGCGCTGCTGCCTTGCAACGCTGAGAGTAATCACTCTAACAAATTAAACTTTGTTCACAATCACAGCAAACACTGCTTCATACAAAATAAAAGGCACATATGGATAAAAAAGTGTCTTCTAGAAGGCCAAGCGATGCTTGTTTATATGCAAAATACAAATTTTCTTTAATAGCTTTGTTTGTACAAAAGTGTCAAAAGGTTTCTACTTTTTTTGAAGGAAAAACTATGTCAACATATTTAACAAGAGGCACATATCAATCAAATATAATGAAAAAATTCAAAAAGTTTAGATGCCATATTTGACAGATAATTTAGCAAGAAACAAAAATATTACGATAAAGTCAAAAATTCAACCATGCAAGTGGATTGATGAGGATGGAATTATGACAAAGTTTCACTTACTCGCCGGTTCGCTTGAAGACGAGGGGGCCCCCCCGTGACGGAACATGGTGGGGGCGGTCTGCAGGCAGCTCCACCCCTGCCTCCTTCAGCCTCTCCCTCAACTTGTCAATCACGCTCTCTGCATGGCGCACAATCAAGCAGAGAAGAGGATTTATATTGGACAGAACATACATTTATGTCGCATACAAAAATTAACAAATATTAGTTGAAATATTCATGCAACATTAATAATTCAGTTGTGCTCATTACTTTAGTTTTCAATTTACTCCAGCCAATGGTTTTCATCTTACTTTGCTTCAGGTTTTTCTACAAGTCTATTTGAAAAGTCGTTTGGATAATCAGACCATTGTTCTAGCCGCATACTTAAGCACTAGTTTACATAGATCAGTGTGACCAAGCGAAGCAGCGTACCAGAGAAGTCGTTTGAGTAAATGAGCGTGACCAGGTGTAGCCATGTAACTGAGCAGTCATTTAGCCAAGTCAGTGTGACCAAGTGTAGCCCAGGCGCGTACTAGGGAAGTCGTTGGGATGATCCTCCATGTACTTGAGCACGTAGCTGTCCGCGCTCGTGATGACAAAACGATGAGTGAACAGCTCCACAACCGCGCCGATGTGCAGGTCCGCCGGGCCGTAGTAGACCGGGCGGTCCTGAGACGAGCCCGGCTTCGCTATGCGCGTCTTTGTCAGAAACTTTCCCCCCTGGAAAATGAAAATTCACTTACCGTCAACGTCTATATAGCACATATACAGGTTTAACATGGACCATGGTTTAACAGGAAAGCATGGACATTAACAGATTAGACAACAAAAATGCAATTTAGTTATTCTGCATATCAAATACAACACATCATATTGCAATAAAGATTGCAATTGCAAGTTGCCACAAATTTTCGTAAATATGTAGCTAAATTTGACTGTTTACCTTTTTGTGATATGAACAGTTAGGCATAAGAGCACAAGATCCAATTCCAGTCTCTGCCAACTAGTAAACAATAGCGTTATGAACATTTCGGTAAACGCCGTTCAATGACAAGGGCCTTTCGACAAAGGTCTTTCAGCAAAGCAACATTCCGGATAATAGAAAGAGATGTCAAATAAGAGCAGAAGTCAAATATAAGAGATGCAGTAGAAGACGGTTAGTCAGTTATCCGAGCCTGAATGCCAGAGTTGCGGATGGGAGGCTCATAGATGGAGAACGTGTCGTCACTCAGAGTGTACTGGATAATGAAGCGTCGACAGCGGTCCTCGCGCCGAGTCGTGTCCTGCCAAGCAACAAGAACAACAACACAATCGCTTCTTCTTCTTTTCATCTTCCTATTTTGTACATGACCGGATGCTATTTGTTTATTTATTTATTCCTAATGCAAGTCGAATGGTGCGTCAAAGCAATGTAATTTTATTATATTATAATTTAATAAAATAAATTATAATACAAAAATTTAATACTTGTATAATAATTATTCAGACACATGCAATGCGATAGCTCTTCTAAACCCCAGCAATGCAATAACAGTTCTATTCATCAAGCAGATCATATCTATTTATCCTCATAACCAACCACAGCGCCCACCAATGGTAACTCATCATGACGTCAGTATTGACCGATGATAGCGGATCATGATGCAATCCTTGACCATAGAAGATGAATATGACGTCATTGTTGACCAATGGGGGCGGCTCACCATAAAGGCTTCAAAGCGCAGTATCTTGCCCTGGTTGTCGATCATCTTCATGTAGTCGACCTTTGGTTTGGGAGGAAGGACGTATCTCACGTTCTGCATCGAGTCGTCGAGCGACCCGTGCATGTTGTAGGGAGGGATGCCCTGCACTCAAACACCCCACAGGGTCAATGGAGCAGGGGGTCAACAGAGCAGGGGGGGTCAACAGAGCAGGGGGGGGTCATGTGAGTCATCGAGCGACCCGTGCAAGTTGTAGGGGTGGATGTCCTGCACTCAAACGCCCCACAGGGTCAACGGAGCAGAGGGGGTCAACAGAGCAGTGGGGGTCAACAGAGCAGGGGGGGGGTATATTTTGTACTCTTTCATTTATGTTTTGTAACAAATTTCATTGCATTTGATCATCCATCCTCCATGACACAAAAACATACTTCCATTATTGAACAACTTTTCATCCTGGTTGGCACCACTGTATTAGTCAACCTCATCACTACTCATTGCATAGATTGCGCGTGAAGCCCTGTTGGGACCTTCTTGGGCAGTGGAGGCACGCGGACCGTCACGTCGATCGGACTGAAGTCGACCATGCCAAAGTTCTTCCAGTAGAAGGCGCGTGTGAAGTTGTCAAAGTCGTAGATGAGGAAGCGCCTGTTGTAGATGAGGACAGTCTCTCCGATCTTGAAGTCTATCGGGGAGAAGTAGGCGCAGTACTCCTGCAAGCAACAGTTATACCACTTAAAGTGGGCAGAGTGCGACTATAAGCAACAGTGATACCACTCAATGACCGACTAGAAGTATTATACACAGTATTCTCCTGACAGCACCCGTCATGCCATGCAATTACTAACTTATGCTTTCATTGACATGGTAGCTAAAGGTTCTACAAATCCTCGGTTTAAAATTGTAATATTGTCAGCTTATCAAGACTAGCGTCACTTTCATTACCTGAAAACTAGCCAAGATGAGTCGCATGTTCTAATAACAATAGGCCCAGCCAACAAATAGGTTCATGCGAGTCACTGAGAGTTAGCAAATTAAACCAGTACCTCCAGCAAAATTCAAATTATGTTTTCAAATGAAATATTTGTGTCATATTGTAGCTCGAGCATAAAACTAACAAACAAATAAATGCATGTGATACCTTCACAAATTCACAACAGCAAATGCCTACAACACCATCATTTCTTAGCATGGGGACAATCAACATCAACTCAGCACGCTAGGATACAAATCCATTATAAATTTCAAATCTGGCTATTTGGGGAAGAAACCCCCTGGAAGGGCGCAGTAGGGGGACGTACGAGGTCTGAGGGTTCCAAAACGCCGAGGGGGAAGGAGGGATTGATGTCGTAGCGGTCCTTGGGGCAGCGGTGGCGCTGGATGAGGATGGGGAAGGGATCCCTCCCGTCGTTGAGCACCCGCACCTCGCGCACCTCGAGCGTGTCGTCAACCAAGAAGTACTGCAGCAGTGGGGGGAAGAATTATAATTGAACATGGGATAATTGGACATAGGATAATTGGACATAGATAACTGGACATAGACAATTGGACATAGATAATTGGACATAGATAATTGGACATAGATAATTGGACATAGATAATTGGACATAGATAATTGGACATAGATAATTAGACATAGATAATTGGACATAGATAATTAGACATAGATAATTGGACATAGATAATTGGACATTGAAGGACAATTGGTCATAGGCCACTTGAATAATACAGGGTCACTGGATTATTAATACATGTACATCTGAAAGAGATAGAAAATAAAATAAGACTCGGTTTTATGTAGTATGCCCGTGGGCCTACTGGTAGGAGACAGAAATAGAGCATTCAATAATTTATAAAGTGAGAATTATTATCAAAGTTTGGATTATTATTTCCAGTGATGCCAATCATGCGAATGCTGAGCAGTGATACCACTCACGTGGATGACAAACTTGCGCATGTCGCCGTACATCTGGTCCCTGTCGTCCCAGACGGCGTAGTAGCGCAGCACGCGCCTGTCCATCTCCAGAAACTGGCGTAGCGAGTCAAAGTCGGAGGGGGTGCGTGCCATGTGGATAGCCTCGCGGTCCGTGCGGGTGCGTATGTAGGGGTCGTCGGGGCACTCCTCCAGACCATTCACCACGATGCCCTGGCTCTCCAGCCAATCCTGCGAGACGGTACAACCAGCCAATCCTGCGAGCCGATACAATCAGCCAATAAATGAAAATCAACTTTAAAATTTAATTTTAAGAGGCTTTAAAAAAAATTATTATATTAACTGAATGCTGATACGTCGCCAGCAAATTTATAATTTTTTTGTGGTCAATTTTCTTTCACCCTAACTAGTATACTTCCTCTGTAGTATTATATTTTAACATCACTGCATCAATCTTCAAATGACTTCAATTTCTGTCAAATTTATCACAATAAAAATGTAAATCTTCCACTGCTAATAGCAACACAAATTATAGCATACGACGGGTGCCCCAAAGAAAGCGAAACAACTTACGCTGGTGAAGCGGTCACAGTCGTAGAGGCGAATGACCTTGCCGTACGCGGTCACGTTGACCCCATTATTGAGGTCGGTCCACAACCAATGGCCGCCCACATCGTCCTTTGGGATTCGCTGACGTCGAATGAACACGCCTGCACAGTGAAAGATTCAGTATAAGCAAATGCACACGAGTGAACATCAAAATATGAGAGCTACTCGTGAGACAAATATGATTTTGTCTCTTAGTCAATGGTGTACTGGGGCAGTGTTTAAGTGCCAGGCAAAGACAATGCAATCCTGTGTAATACCACTACAACATATCCCACAGAATGAGAATGTATTGGCGACTGAGGGTGGCTGACCTTGAGTGATGCCCATGTTCTTGACCTTGTGTTCCTCCACCATGATGCTGTCGTCCTCCAGATAGTAGTAGAGGTCAAAGCGGCGCACGCGGTAGTGCTCGTCAGGAGACTCGTTGACCGTCTCCTTGAGCCAGCCGTGGAACCTGAGCACCTATAGGCACAGAGGTGGAGGGGGTATAGAGGGGCACACACAGCATAAACAGGCACCAAAAGAACATTCGTAAGAACAACTGATTATCCACGAAACTACCGTACGTATATTTTTAGTGCCTCGCTACTGTTGCTTGGTCAATTTGTCTTTTTGCGCAGCCTTCTTTTCAATTTCCCTATTTTGTATTGCACCTTCTTGGCTACACAAAGAAATGCCTAATATACAAACAGATTGGCACACGTGATCCAAGGCAACAACAACAGCCTTGCAACAGACCATGCAACACATTGTCAAACATTACCCTCTAAGAACACTACTACAGGGGGGCTTGTATAAACTCTGAACACACCAAGTGCTGACGCTATCGCTTGGCTGAGCCAACGCATTCGCTAATAATAATAACAACAGCCTTCTGTCTTTCTTTTTTTTTTTTCTTTTTTTAATGTCGCACATTACCTTCTTGTCGTAAGCGACCTGGGCGGGCACGAACTCCTCGGGGGGCGCCTGGCGGACCTGCCCGTACGTGAGGGTGGGGTTGTAGTTGGCGAGGGTTCTCATCTCCTCCTCTGACAGGTTGTTGTGGTGCAGAGGCATGCCCCCCACGGCGCACTTTGGTGCAATGCGCTGCGCCAGTCCGTTCTTGAAGCCGAGCGAGTTACTCACGTGAAACTTGTTCTTCTGCAGCCACAAAATTAGTAGAAAACCTTTTATCAGAACTAGGCTATACTCATTTGTCCAAGGAGGTACATCTATATTTTATTGCAAAGCCAACGTTAATTGGAATCGTTCGAGTTTTTTTGAGAGATAGGTCTAGTATAGGCTAATAGAAGTTGTATAGAACTATTTAGGAAAAACAATTTTGTCTCAAACGGTGTGGTCATTTCTCAAAAGCTTTGCATGCCTGCCTTTGGACCTAGCGATGGACCTATTCCTTACAAATAAAATAATATCACAGAAAAAGTAAGCACACGACATTGACTGAAATATTAAACAGAAAAAGACTACGCTTAACTCAAACTATATTTCGAACTTTAGATAAAGAAAATAAGTTAGTCAATTGCCGACGATGGCCCTCTATATTAACCAAATATAAACTCTTACAAGTCTTGTTATCAACTAACTATATAGAAAATTATGAAATTGGTGTGTGCAAAGTGCTAATTGCAGCTCTGCGAAATGCAAGCGCCTAAAAGTCAAACGACACTGATAACTTCAAGCTCACTGTTGGATCGTTGAAGGTATAACCCGGCAGGAATGGAAGGCCCTCCATACCGAACTCGTCCTAATTCTCGCCCGCCGCCTCAAACTATGACCCCCTAGAAACGTGCGTTTTTAAAATTTGAGCGTCCTGTGATGCACGTGATCACCATGGTAATCTACTGAGCATTTAAACATTGCATTTAAACGCCAACGTGTGTTCTTCGATTCTTATTTTTAGAGCTGCTCAGCAAATTACGGTACTATCAGTGGTGTTGCTTATTATTTCAATGATTTAACTTAGCCGAAAATAACTTATATCATTATGCCATTTAATGCTGTAGAAGTGGCTTGACAGTAATCGAAGTTTAGCATGCTTTGGCTCGAATATGCGCTGCGAATATCTGAGTTTGAAAGCGTTATTTTTTGCTAATTTAGACAGTTTATTCGCGTAGGCCTGCTAATAAATTTTTGGTTGTGCTGCGGCTGCAGCTGTTCGCCAAAGAACAGTAACAGGCTGTAGATAAATAAACAGTGCACAAATAATTATTGTCAAAAATTGACGAATTTTTAGCCCCCCTCACCTATTTCTTGGATTTGTTCGGTGACAACTTTCCAGGTTCTGACATCGTTGATTGAAAACTCGTCGAGCGGGGGATGGACGGCCACGATGATAAGTAAATGTCTGGCTTTGTAATATCTATTATGGCTGTATTTTGCTGTGGTCGATTTAATTTGGTTTTAAAGCTGAAGTGTCGCATTTGATCCATGCTATTTTAATTATGGTACTGAATTCTAATTACCGTAATTGGCGTGTTTATTTGTATTCGTTGATCGGATTAAAATTGCTTGAATATTGAGCGTCTCGTGGTCAGTCCATAGATTGAACAGCTAAATCTGGTGATATAAATTTGTTTTTGCTGTACAGGTATAATACTTTCAATGTCATTTACTGTTTCGTAAACATTTGCGTGTTTCGTGCAAAATAAGAATGACGATAAATAAAAATATACAAATATTCGATACGCGATTTCTCCCCCGAGATATAGGCCTAATGGTCTGGGGACAGAGGTGCCGACTCCACAGGGGCAACGGGGCTTGTGCCCCGGTACCCGCCAGAGTTATGCTTTTGCCCCGGTACTTTTGACAGCTCAAAATTTGGTTGCATTCCAGATTAACCATTCATTAAATGCAACGCTGCGTAACGACCTGGCTATTAAAAAGGCCTATAGGCCTTTATACCGGCATTATACCGATCCCGACACTGTTGCGCATGCTGCGTGACCTATTAGTGTTGTAGCTGAAACTCGTCGTCATCGTTTAAAAATGATATCGCGCATGTGTTTGTTGCTCCTTGATGTCGGTATCGTATGGCACGTTAAATCCACATCATCTGTGAGCTCACGCGGTTCAAACGCTGTCAACACTCAGTACCGAGTATGATCTGAATGCGTGAACGCGTTTTAAGCTAAAGGGTTTGGCCCTACGGCTGGACGACATGGATGAGAGATGACAATAAGCATTCCAGTCAAAGACTTGGCGTCGAGTTGGCTTCTCCAATTTTCTAGATTTGGCTCTTTGTTATTCTGTTGTTGTTTGTTGCTGTTTGTTATTTGTTGCTGTTTGCTATTCTGCGGTGCCCAGACCTTTGTGGCTGCTCTCTGATCAGCAGATCTTCGAAGCTGCTTTGGACTTTGGAGCTGTCGAGACAAAGTGTGCGTGCATGCACACTTTGTCTCAGCAGCTCCAAAGTGTATGCACACACTTTGGAGCTGCTTGTGGAGAGATATTATGTGGAAACCATTAAATGACAATATGTGGAGAGCATAAAATTCCTTACATTATGCTCTGGGTCGAACGGAGCTCATTTCTCGGTTTCTTCGGAATAATTCATTGATATATATATATATATAGCCTACAATCTATAGCTCACGGAGTGCTTTTACATCTTTTTAATTTGTGATCATCTTTTGGATCTGAAAAAAAAATTTGCCCCGGTACTCAAACTGAAAAGTCGGCACCTATGTGTGGGGGCAGTGTCTGGGCGCCTATGTCTGCTGCCAGTTCTGTTAAATAAATTTTAACAGAATTTGATATTAAAATGTTTAGAAGTTGATATTTGCAATTTGTTCATTCTAAGAGTCACTTTTGGGCGTTTATTGCTCAAATCATGGTTAACATTTTGCACAGGCAAAATTTGCAAGTTGAGTAACTTTAAAGGTACCATATCGTTCTGTCTTTAATGATTGCCCTTTTATTGTTAAACCTTGTTTTGCACTATCTGGGATTTGGAATGAGCATTGAGTGTTCCTGGAATAATGCTGGAGCGTTTCTTGTCACCGAACAGCATGCACTGTTGCATTCTAATGTTTGGTCATCATAGCTCTAGCAGGGCCAGCGCTTGCAGAGACGAGTGCAAACACAGCCCGTGTGTATCTGTTTGGATTTGTTTAACTGAATGTACCGCAGTAGGCTGTAAACATTTGGCTCATGTCAAGTGTAGGATGTCATTTTTAAAGCCTTTGGTTTTCGGCTTAGGGTGCATAATGCAGCCCAATGTATATCCAAGACTATTAAGCCATTATGCCCATGGGCCTAGAAACTATCAGGCGTACCTGCAGATATTTCGCTAACCTCTATACATTAAGTGTTGGCATTGCGTTTGTTTAAATTTGGGTGCTTGGTTAAACTACTTTTAGTTGTATTGTACTGTCATTTAATGATAGTCTTAAGCAACAGAATGAAGGATGCCAGGTTAAGACCGACGGATCATGAACCCATTAATCTCATAACTGTGTGGATGCAATTTGCCTTTACCCCAATCTACCCCATTCACAATCCCACCCATGGTTCCAATTTCCTTTGCCCAATATTGTATTTTACATATTGAATGCCGTTCTCCACTTTAATGGCCCATAAACAGTGTCAATAAAATAAAATATAGACTGGGACACCGCGCTCTGCTGCGCGTTGCTTTAAACAGACACCGATTGATTTAAGAGCTCCTTGTGTTTTGGAATTGAAGGACTGTGAGTTTGTAACAAAGAGGATATGCGCAAGCCTACTTTTCAGCGCATTACACAACGATCTAGCAAAGAGCGGTATTTCATCGCCTTATCTCACAGCTTGTGCGAAGTTTTGGGCTGTGGACCCGTTTTATTTCTGCTTCATATCATGCATTGAATAGTTAGCTTTAGGATGCCTAAGGAGGTGAGTACTACTATTATGATTGAGTGCTATGGTAGCGGGTTAAATTTGCATATTTATCGATTCAAGTATATTTAGCATTTTGTTGTATGAAATGTTGTACTACACCGACCACCCTCAAGTCTTGGGGGCAACCCTGATGTAAGTAATGGGGGTTGCTAACAACGCTTGACACCCGTCCCCCTCCCCTCTTGAAACCCCTCCCTCTCGCCTATCTCCAAGGATCGATGCGTTCATGGGAGTGTCGGTGTATTGTTCGGGACAGGCCCTAGGGCATATGAGATTAGGGCCTGCGGTATACTGAGTAGTTCCAGATGGAATATATAATGCGTGTCTTTCATGACTGCTTCTGTCTGTGTGTTTGTGTGTCTGTGTCCGCTTGGTTGTGTCTCTATGCGTCTGCTTGCCTCCATGGCTCAGTTTCATTGAGAGTTTGTGGTCCCACGTACTACGACGTCGTGGACACAAAATGTTGAGTGGGGGGCATGACAGTCCCACCCTCTCAATCTCTTGTGGAATTTCTCTGTCGGCCATGTTGTGGGGCAAGAAATGAATGAAATGGGGCGCTTGAAACTCTTTTCCCCTCTTCTTTTTCTTACAAATTCTCTATCGGCCTTGGCGACCTTTTAATGGCTATTTCATTGTTGGTCATCGATCTGTTACTGAGCAGATAGTAGGATCTGTTGGAACAGTTCTAGATCTTACATAGAAGCTGGCTTGGATGCAGACTGCGTGCATGTAATCGTGGCCTGTGGCTCGATAGCCTTGCAGGGATAAACTTAGCATTGTAGTGAGACGCTTGCTGTTGGTTGTATTGTGCCATTGACGCACTAGGCCCTCATTGGTGAAGCTCTGATAGTTCATGGTTGATATCGGGGCAATGAACTCTTTCGTTTGAGAAGGAAACGTTAGCAGGAAAGCGAAGACGTTTGAGGGTTACAAGTCAATTTTTTGTAGGGCTAATCGTATGTGCTTCATATTTCGTGTCTTTTTTAGAGTTAGTCACATTGCTTGGCTGTGGCGTAAATACAAATAGTGCACACTTCCATACTGTTTGATCTGATCATGTTTAGTTTAGGCCTGAAACTGTATCATTGGTCTCATATCTGAAGATATTGCTAAGGTTGCATGTTAAATTGTAACTTATTGATATTGATCTAAAATTCTAAAGCGTTATGTTCGTGATTCCTAAAACCACTCGTGACACTCGATGCTGAAGTAAGATTGTTCTATGCTCAAGTCTATAGTCTATGGATATAGTGCTCAAGTCTATGATCGATGGGTATAGAGTGTTTAAGTCTATGATCTATGGATAAGCCGTGCAGTATTTGCACAGGATTTATCTGAGCACAACAGCCTTTATTATAACTAGTGTAAATTAAGATCCGAGTAGTGCCGTGATGTGGAAAATAACTGGGAGAGGATGTAGGCTGGTTGGGGTATAGGCGCGTTGATCGGCGGGCGGGGTGAATAAATGATGAACAACACGCCGCCGTCCCGCTGCCAGAAGCCAGCCTGTGGGAGGGTTCGCGGCTCCTCCACCCTGATCCCATTAAATAGCGCCAGGCCGCCATAAAGCCCCGCGCGCTGTGCTGCACAGCTGTTCGCTTGGAGGTCGCTAAACAAAACGTCATCGAGTTATAGTCTGCTCGTTGTTGACGGTCTTCTGGGCTGGGTGTTCTCTGGATCTGTCAATACTGAGATGGAGAGATATGCTAAATTCGCATCCTGGACAGTCATTAAATGATTAGTGTTCAGCGCGGGATAATAAAAAAAACCGTGTAGACCTCTACTCGTTGTCTATGATATTATATATATTTATCAATAGATTATGGTATTTAAAGCTCGCTCTAATTTGACAGTATAGGCCTACTACATGTGTTTAGCAGTATATGGTCGTGGATAAGCAACTGACAAGATATTTAGATATTTACAGTTGTGCCATCTGGGTTGAACATAATCCATTCAGTAGCTGTTTGTAGGAGCACTGTCACTTACGTCTCGCTTTGAAGGCAAATAAAAAATTGTGTGTAAATATATGTGGCACACGTGTGTCAATGTAGTTTGCTGTAAACCTATTGCTCATCATATCACGTTAATATTTGAGGTACTTTTAAACATGAAATGTTAAATTAATAAATTTGATGTAGTTTTATTCCTTACATGTGTACTTTCTGCACTATTGTAACCTTCTGCTGTTCATTGACAGAAGGAAGCCCACAGCCGAACATCGATCTGGCCTGCTCAGTCGTTCCTTTCGCTCGCTCCACGGGGCCACTGCCCCCAGGGGGCCCCCTCCCGACCCCGATTCGACCTCCCCGGTCCAGCGGCCATCTCGCGCTGAGGGACCGGCCCTTGGGGTCAGCCCGGTTGGACCGGGCCAAGGGGCCAACAGTGCCGGACCGGGAGATACCCCAACCCCCACTGCCTCTACGGAGCGTGTGGATACCAGTGTACGCTAGCTTTGCATATTTCTTCAGATTTAAAATGCAGGTTGCAAAAAGTCTTGCGAATTGTGATCGTATTTCAGAAGTATTGTCAATGCGAATTGGTGACAGTATTTCATAGGTATTGTGATGCGAATTGGTGACAGTATTTCAGAGGTGTTATATTGCATTGTTTGTCAAGGAAAAATCTATTTAATCACTTGTAGTTTGAACAGTACCTAGATGATGTAACAGAAAAGCTGTGCTTCTCCGCGTGATGGCCCACCATCCCATCAGCCTCTCAACTAAAAAAGTTAAGCAAATTTGATAAACTAGGCTGCAAAGTTTTTTTGAGTGCTCAGTGAGTTGTGTATCAATTATTTGATTGGCTAAAGTATCGTACAGCATTGGGGTCAATTAGAAATTATAAATCTCTTATTTAAAATCAGATCTTACAGCGAAATCGCTCTCCCAACAACACAAACTTGGATTCTGTTGCAGGCAGACTGTGGTCGCATCGGCATCACTGGAGCCATGCCTACAGTAGGCGAGCTTGCCGTGTCGGGGGTCGGGTCAATGGGGTCAGTGGGAGGGGCGGAGGCGGGGCTAGATGAGACAGAAACGGGGGGCGACGTGTCGGGGCAGGAGGCGCAGCGGCGGGTGAGGGCCGCCGTGGAGCGATTGAAGGTGAAGATAAGGCGGACGAACGAGGCGATACAGCACGAGCAGAGCGCAAACGAGGGTAACTAGCATAATTGTCTCCCGGCTTTGTTTGGATTGTTTTTTGTTTTTTATGTGAGAGTTCCGTACATTAGTTTCAAACAAATCGGTAATAGTCGCTGGTCTGTTCTTCAGATACAATTTAAAAGAAATAAAAATCCAATTAAAAATCCGATCTATGCTGATGTCTATGCACGCACACTTACCTCTGAGCTGAAAATGCTGTCATGTTATAAAACTTAGATATGCATAGTGCATACATGCAACATCAAAACTGTCCCTTAAGAAATGCTTTTGAGTTTTTGAAATTTTTCTCAATTTAAGGTTTTAAATATCTTGAATAGATGTCTTGCTTTATCTTATCTTGTCTTGTTAAATTGTCTATCCGTGTCAGTTGTTTGTTACGCAGACAATGTTCGAGAGTACCTCGCAGCGGCCGCTGCCTCCGCAGACCCCCCCGCCCCCCCCGGCCCCTCCACACTTGCCGCTGCGGCGCGCATCAAAGCCGCCTTTGAGAAGAAGAACCAGCGGTCCGCACAGAACGTCGCTCAGCTTCAGCGCAAGCTCGACGAGTACAACCGACGACTGGCCGAGGTCACGAGGTCAAGGGGAGGGGCCAGCGGGGCGGCGACCAATCCCGGGGCTGCGTGGGGAGCGGTGGGCGGGCACAGGCCGGCCAAGAGCGTTCTCAAGGACGTGGGGCAGGGTCTCAAGTAGGTGCCGCACAATTAATTTTAATACGATAATGCGCTTACAATAATTGTTGTGAGTTTGGTGCCTTGTGGAGGTCTGGCAGCGCTATTGGGAATCTCAAGGGTCTTTGCATGTTATTCAAGTATTGATGGAGGTAGTGTGGATAATAAATAATATAGCAGTTAAATTAATTATCAAATTAATAATTAGTAATTAGTAATTAATGAAAAAAGTGATTTTAGATTCATTTATCATTAACCCACACTGGAATTAGAGTCCTGCAAGTTTTTGTTAAGTTTTTATTTCATGTTTGTTCAATTGAATAATTCTGTAATATAATAATAATACCGTATAATAATATAAATAGTGTAATAATATAATGAATAAATAATATTGGCGAGGCGCTGTGGTGTAGTGGTTAAGGTGTTGGACTTTGAGTCCAGAGGACGTGGGTTGGAGTCCCGGCGCCGGCAACTATGAAACCATGCGTTACAGGCCCTTCAGCGAGGCTGTTAAACGCACAAGCGTCGCTAGCTGATAATCATCGTCCAGAGTAATTTATTATTCTGGTTGGCGACAGGAAGGGCATCCGGCCATAAAAACCCAGCTCCAATATAAACGTCTAACCTGTGTTAACATGGACACGGCGTTACAGGCTTGCCTGTAGCGCATAAGAATGGACATTAAAAACGATGATTATTATTTTTATTATTATAATACAAATTATTAATATAATCTATGTTTTTGCGATGACCTAATTTGAGTAGCAGACTGCTGCTAATAATTCTGCGTTAATTTACAATAAAAATCAATGATGCGCAGTTGTGAATTTGTCCTTTTTTCCAGAGATTTTTTCGTTCGTGACAGTGGGCGCTCAAGAGAATCAAGTCCCTGTGGAAGCAGGTTGTTCTTCCTCTTTTCTTTTTTAAGCACACAGATGCTTTTTAACTAGGCCTAATTAAATTTTCCTGCAGTCAGTATTGCAGCTGGTGCATCGGCTTATTTTGATATTTATTCCTTAAGTTGTTTTTTATGGTTTTACTGAATTTACAGTCCTTTTCTACGCGCCTCGTACCGTTGATAAGAACTATGACTCGTGCGTGGAGAAATTTTGAGATGGCTAGCATCATCCGTGACATCTGCGGTGGGTCTGGTAACCTAGAGTGTTCATGTCTTGTGTTTGCTTGCGCGCGCAGAGATGCAAGTGCCAATGCTCGGGATCCAGCCAATGCGAATTCTGGGTAAGAATGATGATATTCTTATATATATATTATATATCCTTAATATTGCATCATAGCGTCATTGCATCATAGCGTCATTGCATCATAGTCGAGTCGTTGGTATTATAAAGTGTTTCTCTTTTAATTGACAGGCAGTTGTATTTTTCAGCCAAATTGATGGAACGTAGTTAGTCGACGTATATTTTACTCCGTATTGATATTGTTTATTCCTGTAGCATATTATTGTTAATCAGTTCAACTGGACTGCTTTGCGATTATTTTCTGTGTTCAGCGGTACATCGGTACTGACGCGCTGCGTATAATATATATCATTGAGCAGCTTCTAAATTTCTATTTGTATTTTTTTTATATTCATCATAAGCGTGAGTTTTAATTGCTATAAGCGCGTCGCATTAGGTTTTAGACGCGAGCGGTATTGTCGCTGGTTACAGTTTGAGGGCGAAGGACGTTGCCGCGGCGATTAGGAACCAGTGCGGCAGTTCCGACAGCATCACCGCCCCCCCCAGTCAGTATTTCAACCATGCCCCTCGCCGCTCAGCCCCCCCGAGATATTCGGCCATTTTTAGCTTTGAGTCCCATTTAATCTCCTGGTTGCGGGTTTTTTGTTGTTGATACAATTGAGAAAAAATGTAAAAAATGAAAAAAATATTCGTTGTTCAAATTTATCTTTATATAGATTGTTGTTAACTCTTTCCCTACGTATTGACAACTGATTGACTCACTGGGCCTATGTGTACTGCACACTGATTGGCTCACTGGGCCTATGTGTACTGCACACTGATTGGCTCACTGGGCCTATGTGTACTGCACACTGATTGGCTCACTGGG